>LPNX010672019.1:259631-320392 GCA_001517045.1 Pseudotsuga menziesii | reverse complement strand
TTTCTACACTATCATTGTGTTGTCATTGTATTGCAACATGGCGTAAATATTGCCATCTTGTAATGACCTGGTTTTAACCTTTGGAATGATCTGAACTTGAGATTGTATATATGTTTGGATGTTTTGCATAATTATTTTATCTTACTATGCTTTATTAGACCAAGAAGTAGATATGATTTATTTTAGTATGCATCTTTTTAACCATGATGATTTTGAATATTTGTAAACATGGATATTTTTCAGATTAATTAAAGCACCAAGATTGAAATTTATTCTTTTCATCAATAACTCTATTCTTAATTGGAATTAACACAAAATTCTCAATTTGACACTTGTCATTGGCCCAATTCATAAGGATTTTTATTCTTAATTGGAATTAACACAAAATTCTCAATTTGACAACTCTATTCTTAATTGGAATTAACACAAAATTCTCAATTTGACACTTGTCATTGGCCCAATTCATAAGGATTTTTATTCTTAATTGGAATTAACACAAAATTCTCAATTTGACACTTGTCATTGGCCCAATTCATAAGGAGTTTTGAATGCTCCATTATAACTTAGTCTATAGATAAATCATAATCTAGAGATACAACATTTCTTAAGTGCATCAAAGGACTCCTGGGCTCGCTTATCCCATATGAACGGAGTATCCTTCTTCAAAAGGCGGACTCATGGGCTCGCTTATCCCATATGAACGGAGTATCCTTCTTCAAAAGGCGCATGAAACCCTTGGTCAAATTGGCAAAATTGACGACAAATCTCTATAAGAAGTTAGCCATCCCTTGGAGACTGGGCTCGCTTATCCCATATGAACAAAGTATCCTTCTTCAAAAGGCGCATGAAACCCAAATCTCTATAAGAAGTTAGCCATCCCTTGGAGACTGGGCACGCTTATCCCATATGAATGGAGTATCCTTCTTCAAAAGGCGCATGAAACCCTTGGTCAAATTGGCAAAATTGACGACAAATATCTATAAGAAGTTAGCCATCCCTTGGAGACTTTGAAGATGTCTAATCGTGCACAGTGGAGACAATCATAGTATTGTCTTAACCTTTAAAGGATCGACCCTAATTCCCTCCTTGGATACAATAAACCCTAATAAACGACCCACTTTCACACAAAAGATGCACTTTTGAGGGTTTAACCGTATTTTATAATGGTGGCATCTTTCAAACACCAAGTGCAAATGGTCTATATGATCCACTCTCAGATGAGTGTGAGCAGCTAAATCATCCTGATAAACTTCGATAATACGCTTAAGGTCGTGGAAAGCAAAGGTCATAGCTCGCTGAAAGGTAGCTCTGATGTTTTTAAGGCTGAAAGGCATCTTCTAGTATGCAAACATACCCCAAGGATAAATGAAAGCAGTCTTGTGTTGGTCCTCGGGCTTAATTTGGATTTGATTATACCCTAAAAAGTCGTCCATAAACGAGAATGCTTCATCCATAAACGAGAATGCTTCGCTCCCAGCACACTCATCCAAAATTTGGTCTATATGAATGGTGTGGGGAAATTATCTTTTCAGATTGGCCATATTCAGGTGTATGAAGTCTATGCACACACGGATGGTTCCCTGCTTCTTATCCATCGAAATGGGATTTGGATACCCATTCAATCAAGGGAACCGTATATAGATAAAGCCAACTTTGATTAACTTTTCTATCTCAACCTTAATGGAAGACGCCTTACGAGGATTTATCGTGTGTTTTACACCGTCGAACAAGTTTAGCATTAGGATACATTTTAATCTTATGCTCGACAATACGAGGGTCTATTCTTGACATATCATCATACGACCAAGAAAAATCATCTTGAAATTATTTAAAAATATCGGTGTATACCTTAATTTCCACGGGAGAACAATCTGCACCATTGTAAACATTCTCAATCTTTCCAGGAATCTGAGAAATGTTGATGGGAATCGTAGGTGATAGATTCACCATGTTCCCTTCAGGATATACACCATGTGTGCCTAATGGGACCATGGGATAACCAACATTCTCACTAAGGGTCGTCCTAAAGTCATCATGCTCGATCCGTTCAAGCTCTGGGAGGAAGTAAGAGCAATGGTGCAAGTCCTCCCAAGGCTGTTCAGGACCATACATGGCCTTGAGAATCGCTTCATCTGAAAGAAAAACATCATCAAGGAAATCATGCGAGCATGAAGACGCCACCTCCCAAGCAGGCAGTGCAAAGAGGTCCTCCTCTTTCGTCTACAAAGAGGAAGGACCAAGGTCTACAACAGAATAAAGAACAACTTGATAAGCAACCTCCACTGTAGACATCGACATCTCCATCTTTGTAGGTCTAGGGTCCTCATCCGAAGTGCTCGGAGAAGGGAGAGTCCAAGGGTCATCCAAATACGTAGTGCGAAATGGGACCGAACTCAACGACACCGAATCACTACCAAGAGTGGAACCAATATGCCATCAACGACGGATACATTCCAACACCAACATTCTCAGTTGCCGACTGAGAATCGTCAATAGCTGGGATGGTGGATCCCAATGATGCAGTCGAAATGGAATTATTGAATGACATTTGATCGACTGTGACAATCCGATTCTCAAAAGGTTAGCAAATGACATGAAAAATTAAAGACACGACCGCCTTCATAGCGTAAATCCAGTTCCAGCCTAGTAATAGATTGTTGTCAAGGGGCCCATCAACCACCTCAACCTTAATCAACACCGTCTTCCCTCCCAGTTGGACTTGAAGAGAGGGAAGGATACCATGCAGCTGAAATCAACGTCCATCGAATGCAGTCAACATGGTCATAGATTTCGACAACGTGGGTGATCCAATGCCTTTCCAACAAGCTAGAGACATCATGGAGGCTGCAACGCCTTCATCAATGACTGTGTTTTTGATCGTGTTATTCAGACACTCCACATGGACTAAGAAAGCCACATGTTGAGGCATGTGAGGCTGGACCTCATGGGTTTCAAATATAACTACTGTGGAAGGATCAGAATCACCCACCCCAAGAGCAGTCAACAATGCTCTCCTCTGCAAAGGACAAGTTTGAATAACTTCAAGAGCTGACATCGTACAAGGAGTCTGACCCAATTCCTCAACGATAGAACAATGTTGGGTGGCTCAATCATTAAGATTGTGTCCTAGGCACCTTAGGACTCCCTTAGGTATATGAGGTATAGCTTCAGGCTTATCTATATGCACAGGAATCTCAGGAGGTGCAGGCTCTTTACCCAAATTGGGTTGTGACGTACCATAATCTTAGCGCGAGTCACAATGTTAGCTGCAAACATCATGTTGATACAACCATGGCCACCTTCTACATTTAGCGGGTTTTGATGCCCACCAGAAGTACTTTTGGTGTCCATGCTCCTTGAAGCCATATGTTGATTATTTGGTAAAGAGTTAGTCAACACAGTTGGGCTCTGTGTGATGAAATTCGAGTTGTCTTCAATACGAGGGCACAAGTATGTGAGATGGTATTCCCCACAAAGCTTGCAAGGAAATTTAACCTTCCTCTTGGGTTTCTTGGCCCCCTAGCATTACCACCGTTATTGTCATCGTTTTGGTTCTCTTTCCTATTCCCGTGATAGAGGGAATGTGATGAGTCTCACTACTCGACCTTCCCGAAGAAGACTCTGATAGGCATCTACAAAGTTTGACAGCTGGGGTTGTGTGTTATATGAAGTACCTACCTCGTGAGGATCGGTGTCAACCGGAGTCTCGGGTCTCAAAATGGTAGCATTCCCCATTCCATAGGATGGAGAAGGAGGGAGTTCAAGGATCTCAATTGTAGTACTCATGGTGAGAACAATGTGTAAAAGTTTGCCTAGAATTGCTAGTCCTCCTCTTCCAAGGAGGTGGAATAGAGCCAGAAGGTGAAATCCCTACTAAACATCGAGATCAACGAAGCGCCAGAACTCGATCCACGATGACCCTACAAAAATAACAAGACTCAACAAATTACGATCCCTAAAGCAAGCTAGCGCACAAAGAGCACACCCCTAAGTAAAGCTAAGTTAGATGCAAATAATCCAAGAGGGAAGATAAGTGAGCTCCCGAATTCAGCAAGTATGTCTCGACTAGGAGAGGCCTGAGACTCCCATACACTACAAGCGGAGGTGTGTAACCAATTATAGTGGCCCTCAGTGTCAACACATATAGCGACTGTGCTATCTGACCCCTACCTGGCCATGACACTCACATAATAACCTCTGCAAGTTCCCCTTGCGATACCTAGGTAAGGCAACTAAGGTCACCTTGTTACCACCTAAAACACACTTGGACACAGGTAAGTCTCCCAACCATTGTGTGTGTTCATAAGGGAAAATTATGAGTTGAGAATCCACTTTCACCTCGGTTCTAAATTCCTCCATTTAGACCACAACTCCTAAAGGCCAAGGGGGGTAGTCCCTACTTACTAAGTTCTTTTTTGAAGAATGTTTTCTGGGAGTTGTAAATTACAAAAATGAAAATCAGCGTGCAGTGATGCAAATATTTCAATGTCAAGAAAACCCTTTAACAATCAACTAGTAATGTATGAAAGAGAGACAATCAAATAATCAAAATGACCAGTGTCGTCTCTACTCGGGCTATGGAGTCACAATAATCAACTTCAAATAATTTTCCTAAAGCATCAACTCATTTACTTCAACAAATATTCAAGAACATGATGACTTCCAATAAATGAGTAAGTTAAAATAAATTGATTGCAAAGTAGAGAAATGTAAATAATTGTAACAATGTTATGCAAGTGGTCCTGTAAGTTTTAGTAAATTTTATCTCTCTTTTTTACTTATGTAATTAAAGTGTTTGTTGCAAAGAAATGAACTATTCTAGATGTCTACCCCAAGAGACTATTTCCTTCGATTAGAGAGAGAATGTAGGGTGCTCGACATGGGAACACAAGGTTCCCACCTAGCTCCACAAATCAAACTCGAAACTTGTTGGGTGCTCAACTAGAGGACACAAAGTGCCACGAAGCCCCCTACCTCCTCTACCCCATCGGCTCCACGGGTCAAGCCTATTTTTCTCCTTTCTAATAAAGATACTTATCTGGGTGCCTATTAAACTAGTCAACACAAATATTTGCCCTTTCTTGTCACCCTAGATCGATCGAACCAATAGGGGGAGACGATACGAGGCAAAAAAATGGGCTTGTGGTAAATTTTATCCTTAAAACAAAAATTAAACAAAACAAGCCAAGTGCAATATCACAACGGAGGCAGAGCCTACTCGATTGTGAGGAGCGGGCAAAATGAAATAAGCAGATACTTGAAATAAAAATGCTAGCCAACGCAATATTGCAAGGATGACAAAGGCAAATCACTTACAAGGTGCGAGCAAAAAAAAAGAAGCTAAAAAATGAACTAATCCTAGCCACTCATTCCACTTTCCAAATGGAAAGAATGGGACACAAAATAAACTTGCGGATATGAAAACTAATTACTCTAGCCCTTCTTCAATTGCTATGCAAGAGTGGGAAAAACCCAACTTCCTTTGCATGCAATGGATGGAAAATTTCAAAGAATAACAAATGCGAACCTAGCCACAAAACTCTCTTCCTAAAGAAGAGATGGGGTAAACAATTAAAAGTAAATAATGGAAAATAACAAGCCATAGCCCCTTTTCACTTTGCAACACAAGGGTGGGAAAGCCCAACTTCCTTTGCATGCAAAGGGATGGCCAAAATATATACCTTAAATATAACTTTGAAAATCAAATAAAGAATCAAGTCCAAGAGACTCTATTGGACTTGTTACAATGACAGAAAAATCAACACCTTTAAATAAGAAAAAGTGAGGAAGAGAATGAGGATTTGACCACTTTGAGGCAATGGGTTTTGAAATGGTGGTTGGAATATATTAAACCCACTCATAACTTAGGATAAAATAATTAATCATTATTTGATTAACTATTCACCCACTAGCTTAATTAGTTGGCATCTGCTTGCACCTTAAAGTCAATACATGCCATCTATATCCTAGGAATGATTTATTTCTAATTCTAGGTTGATCTTGACCACCTTTGTTTCCAACCCATCCTTCATTACTTTTCCTCCATTTTCTAGGATTAGAACTTGTTGCACCTCAAGAGAACTTGATTCCTCTGGGCACTTGGTAGAGCCATAGTTAAGATGGATCTATACTGGTTGTATTTGCATTTAAAGAAATTTATAAATATGGTTATAATATTCCATTGTAATGTGCCAAAGTGAGCATGAGAGATTTTCAAATCTATTATTGAAGGTTGGTTAGGGGTTTAAGGCCCATGGTTTTAGTGACCTGTGGTTTCTTGCTAGTTGTATTTGCATTTAAAGAAACTTATAAATATGGTTGTAATATTCTATTGTAATGTGCCAAAGTGAGCATGAGAGATGCTCAAATCTATTATTGAAGGTTGGTTTTTCCCTACCGGGTTTTATTCCTAACATTATGTCTACTTAGGTTTCAAGTCAAGATATTATTGAAGGTTGGTTTTTCCCTAGGGGGTTTTATTCCTAACATTATGTCTAGTGAGGTTTCAAGTCAATGGAATTTTAAATTGAAATTTGATATATAGTTACATAAATGTGTTTTACAATTTAGCTAATTTAAAATTAAATTTTATATGTTCTTAGTTTTATAATTTTTATTTTTACTACTCAAGTCAATTGAATTTTACTAGATTGTGAGTATTACTCGAATATGGTTGTATATTTATATGAGTATAATAGTTTTAATTTTTTATTTTTTTAATTATAAGTGGACATGTTCTAAGTTTTTTTTAGTTTTTACTTGAGCGTTTTAGATGGACACATCTCACCCATTTCCTTTCCGCGCAATAAATTAATATAAGTTGCTTTTATTAAATGATTATATATTTATTAATGAGATTTATGGTTATAGATATTAAGTATAAAATGATTTAAAATATATATAAATTTATAATATATATGGTAATCAATCAGTTTTCAATATTTTGAAATATGTTATGACAGAGGAAAAATATGATGGATAATATTGTCTAGATTATTCTACGATTGTTGATGACGGCAAAGACACCTTCAACGAGTAACGATTTTGATGGTGACAATACCTTCAAGGTATATACTAACTTTGACATTCCCTTATTTGAAGGCTAGATAGATGAAAATGCTTTGGATAAAATGTTTAAATTTGTTAGAGGGTTACTTCTCTATTCAAAATTTTATAGGAAAAAGATCACCTTCGCACTCTTTAAGTCCCTTCCCATGTTAAATATTGGCGAAACAGTTACTGCGAGAGGCATGCCAGAGATGAGTTTAAAATATATAGGTCAGAACCCACTTGGGTGCCTTTTTTTGCGTTGTCAAGAATGAATTCTACCCTATCAAAACTTTGATGACCAGTGCAAGAGATGGACAACTTTGCATTAGGAGAGAGAATTGATGGTACCAAAGTTCAATATTATATTTCATACCTTGCGCTCAAAGATGGGTATCATAGACTTTGAATGCCACTTGGTCCTAAAGTACCGTAGTGGCTTGCACATGTACATCTAGAAAGATATGGATTTCTTGGACATCTCCTCACTAGGAGCTACTTATCTATATGTTTTCAAAATCGAGCAAAAGTTTAAGCAAAATAATGAGTAGGAGTTTGGATTTGCAAATCAATTGTAACAAAAGCATGATAATGGAAAATCTAACTCACAAAACAAAGGACAAAGCAAGGGTGGCCAAAATCATCACAAGTAGGCCAAACCGCATGCAAAGAAGGTTAACAGGAAATTGAAGGACACCAAGATGACCAAATCAATTGCCTTCCACCCCCAAATTGATGGGAAAACAGAGGTGGTCAACATGATGATTGTGCATATCATGGGATGAGATCCTTCCTTGAATAATGCATATCATGGGATGAGATCCTTCCTTATATTCAACGTAGCTATAACAGAGCCCTTCACAACTCTATTAGCTACAACCCTATTGGGTTATGCTTGGGGTTCCAACCATTAGCCCCAATTAATGTAGCACTGGCCACTGCATATACACAAAAATAGTCCTCCCATGCTCAAACTGAGATTGATTGGGAATCCAAATTTCCTAAGCATATCCACCACATCCAACAAGAAGTTCATGGTATCTTGCAGAAAGCTAATGCAGGTTCCACATAAGTTTCAGGTTAGTGATAAATTCTGGTTAAAGTTTACAAAAAGAGAGCCTCACAAGGCCCCATCAAAAGCTCTTCCCACTTCGATATGGACCTTGCACCATCACCAAGCCTGTTGGTGGGAATGCTTTTAAGTTAGTATTCCCAGTTTCCTCAGCTTGCACCTTGTCTTAAATGTGGAGCTACTTCGATCATATTTTCCACCTTTCTTGGACACCTTAGAGGTAGTTGAGCACTTGGACCCTACAAAACTCAATCTTGATTACATTGAGAAGGCTACAATAGATCAAATCATGGACATTGAGATGAAGGGCACTCACCAGCAGAACATTCAACTATATTGGGTTGTCAAAGTAGAGAAACTTCTTCAATGACGAAAGTGGCTCGCCAAGAGCTAGATTCAAAAAAAATTTCCTCATTTAATGGAGGAACTTAACGCAATAGAGACTGTTTCTCCCTGAGGGGGAAGGACTGATTTAGGTGGATATTGTTTTCCATGCACCTGTTCCACCGAGTTACAATGGTTCTCCATCTTTTTGGCAATTTTCTACGGTTTTTTGGGTCCCAAACTTCCAAGGTTGGTTTGAGGCTCTAAACAATGTTTTTTTTGGCCAAGTAGGCACCAAGGCTTGTCATTGCATGCATTTTCCTTGTCAAAAGTTGTAGTTTTCAGCGAATCCTTTCCAACAACCTATCGAGTGCCCTAAGTGGAGATTATATGTAAAAGTTGTAATTTTCAGTGAATCCTTTCCAACAACTTATCGAGTGCCCTAAGTGGATATTATATGTAAAAGTTGTGACCCTGGGAAGTTAACATATCAACGAGCCACTCGAGGCCGACAAATCCTTTTGGTGCTTCATATCCTAGGGTTAGGTTTTTAGATGTTAGGGTTTTTGTCTTTTTATATTATGATAAAATGGCCCTTTACATTCTCTTTTTAATCAATGATTGTGAATGAGGGTAGTTGTTGGCAGCCAACAAATCCCCCAAGGGTCCCCAAGTATAAAATTCCAAAAGTGTATGCTCTTACATAGAAATATGCATTGTGCTAGATTTTAAGAGTGCGTTCAGAATCCTTGATTTTGAAGGTACTCTAGATTATGATCTGTCAAGAGAGAAGGAAGCTTTGGGAGATGCATTTATTTCTGAATGGAAATCAACTCCTTCAAATCATTCATTTTTCAAAGAATTTTGGAGCTACTAAAACACCTATTTAATATGAGAATAAATTTGATTCTTATAATTTCACCTAAAATATTGTAAAATTAATATTTGATTCTTATAATTTCACATAAAATATTGTGAAATTAATATTTGATTCTTGTACTTAAATCGTGTTGAGATTGTCTACTTATGAGAATAGTAGCTCTTAGTTCTATTAATAAGGGTTAAGAAATTTTTGATCTCAAGGTTTGGTCAATGATATAAGTGATTAATTATTTCAATTAGTTGTTATTTCATCTTGGATATTAACTTAACCAATACCTTATTTCATAGATTGTCTTTTCAGCACATCATGATGATAAAATCTTTGTACATCCAATATAGTAAGACCTCATTCTTGATTTTTGATCTTTCATAAGGATTGTTAATTCATGATTAACTCACTTATCAAATTGATTCTTGCAATCATCATTGATTTTAAACTATGTGAATGTTTAATCTTAGTTATGATTAATTGAAAATGTTTAATGAAAAATATTGCATTTGTCAAATTACAAAGTTAGTTATGACACCTTACAGCCAGCTAATGAAGCGAGTACAACATTTTTTGTTTTAATCTCCAAATGTCATTTTATCCTTACGGGTTTATGACTCATGATATAGTTTAATTATTTCCCGTTTAATGGTCTTGAAGAACGAAATTAGAAACCATGCAAACCCTTGAACTTTCATCATTTTCCTTTTGGTGCATTGTATTTCGCATAATGGAGGTTCTTGCTATGTTGATGATATTTTATGTTATTTTGTGCTTGAATGAAGTTAATTGTATTGAGGTTATGTACCCTTTTCTTCCCAAGGTTCCATATGTTTACTGTAAACCCTTGTTTCCTCTCATGGTTCTTATGGTTCGATTTGAGTTGTGTGGGACTGAGTATTTGGATATATAAAGTGAATGTGTTGAGCCCATAATAAAAGTTGGTTGGTTACCCTTCCTGCAAAAGTTTTCCGGTTTTAATATCTTAGCTACTAAAGCATTTGCCTCAATGTTTGATGGTAATACTGCTTATGTCGGTGATATTGATCTCCATGTAATTGAATAGTTTGTCTCCCAAGCAAAACAATTGTCGTTAGAAGGTGAAATATAGTTCAAAGGAAAACACATTAAAGGGAAACCTTGGAAGAAATTAATGGTCAAAACTGGTCTAGAGGTTCATAACAAATATGGGTTTTTGGCTCAGCTGTTTAGAAAACAATGGTGTCCTTTCCTTGAGCTAATCATGAAGTATGTGACTTGTGAATGGTGTTTTTATCAGATACACTTTTATCATCATAGGTTATTGCTGGTTTTCAAGGGGAAAACACTCAATATGCCTTTTTATCTTATCAATAGTCTACAAAAGATGGCATATTTGTTTAAGAATAACACAACTGATAAAGATAGGATCTTATTTCATCACAATTTGGTTAAAATTCTCATCACCCATAAGTTGTCCCAGTAAGGAGATGAGTGGGAATCTTTCCTTGTCTGTAATAACTTTTGGGTTAACTAAGAGTGGCCTCAGCACAAGTCAAAAACCAAATGTAAATGCAGGGCCTCTATTCCATTTAACCCTAGTGAGGAATTCAAATATTTTTCAGAACCTAATCCAATTGAGTCTCTTGTAAAACAATATTCCCAAGCTCAAGAGCTAGATTCCCTTTCAAATAACAAATGCAATGTCTGATACAGGAGCATTTAACTGAGATCGAATTACTTGTATACTAATGTAGAGTGCATTAGCAGAAATTAAACATAAATGAAAGTGATAAACATGAAACACAGACTGAATGCAACCACCATGATGAATCTCAAAAATGCAGGAGCATATTTCTCATTAATACTTCCAAGAGAGTTATAGAGACAAAACGAAAGCATAATGAATTTTGAATGAAAATTCCAACCCTTGCCTCATGAATTGAGGTCTTATTTATAATGTCGTGGCTCTCGATACCAACCCAGAAACAGAGCCTAATTCTGTTACAAAATTTGGGAATCAAATCTTGGATCATCGTTCAAATCCTAACAGTTTTCTTAGGTGGAAGACCTACCATAATTCTTTACCCGAATCGACCTTTCAATACAACATCCACTCCAGACCCAAAATAAAAACGTGGGGTATAAGATGCACACTCGCTTTCCCTGATGGTGATGCCCAAGATCTCCCTAATGGTTTCGGTTTCTCGGGAATGCCCTGCTTCACTGAACGTTTCTAGTACTCCAACTGGGTGTCGCATTCATGCAGACCCCTCACCCTCTAACATCTTGAGTAGCGCGACATTGATTTTCGACTGTAGATCTCCTCTATGTAGAGATCATCCGTTGCTTGCTGTGGCCATTTGCATGATTTTGTCATCTTTACCTTGGTTATCCTCCTTGCACCTTTCCTCAACGAAGACACTGCACACTGTTGATCCAAACCGCATCATATCTTAGTTGTTGATAGATGAGGGACCCTTGACCAAGTCGCATCGGCCTCATTTTCTAACCGAGGTGCACCTTTACCGCGTGAAACCTACCGCCACCATGGATCAAACGTTCCATAAGATCTTTGTCTTCCATATGCGCGGGCCCTACTATCCCATCGCAACGCTCTACACTGCTAACCACCGCACATGTTGTCATCGCAAGCTGTGTTCCTTGGCGTAGCTCATATGTGTCAGAGGATCGTGGTCGTCGATTTTTTCAAAGGGAGGTATGAATTTTGCGATCCTTCACAATTAAATAGGACACGCTTCTTCCCTACAGCAAAATTATCCCGCCGTCAATCTAACTTGTCCGTGCGCTTGCATCGTTTCTTTCCAGGATCTGTGGGGTCTAGATGCATCTATGGGATTTTCTCTCTGATACCGCCTATCCATCTTGTTGTCTCGTCAACTCGAGATGGGGCAGTTCCCCTGTTCTAGTTCACTTCAAAATCTTAGCACTGGTGTGATCCAGGTGCTAACATGTCCTTTGATTTTGTACAATCCTCCTTCTTCTTCTCCAATGACTACAGCATCTACAAGTGTCTTTCCTTTGGACCACATAAGTACTTGTCCATCTATAAAATCAACTCTATATCCTTTCTTATCTAGAGCTGAGATGGAATGCAGGTTCTTTTTCAAACCCGATACATACATTACTTCCTTCATCTTCATGGAAGTCCCGTAGTCAATCTTGTAGCTTGATTCACCAATACCTTTGATGGGATATTGATAGTCATGTCCCAATGATACTGTCTGGGGAGAGGTCTTCTCTTTAAGTCTTGACAAAGTTGTATTTTTTCCCGTCATGTGCTTAGAGGCACCACTATCAATAATCCATGTGTCTTCTCCAGGTGCTACAGACCCAGAGAGTGCAGAGAATAACACATATTCATATACATATTCACCTCTAGTTTTCTTTCTAAGTATGTATTCATCCTCATCTTCATCTAAAAGAGCATCATGCCTTTTGTTGTTGCTTTTCTTATTTGGTGATGGAAATTCTCTAGCGATATGTCCTATATTACGACAATTGTAGCATTGATACTTTGATTAATCCTTCTTCTTCTTTTGGAATTTCTTCTTTGAAGGATTATGATTACTCTTCTTGAAGTTTGATTGTTTTCTTCCTTTAGTATGGGTAGCTAGAGCCTGATCATCTTCTCTAAGGAGAGCTTCTCTATTAGATACTCTAGCTTTTTCTTGTATGCAATCTTCCCATACTATGTCAAACTTCATACTTTATTTTCTGGCACACAGAGTCTGGATGAATGAGTCCCAAGGTCTAGTGAGACCATTGAGAGAAGTCATAACTAATTCACCCTCATCAAGGGTGTCTCCAATAACACTTGGTTTCTCTTTGAATTGGGAGACCCTTGTGAAGTATTATTGAATAGATTCTCCTTTCCTCATCTTGGTGCCCTTTAGTTGAGCTCTCAAATTCATCTTTTTGTTGATGTTCCTTCCCTCATACATTCTGGAAAGTACATCATACATTTTCTTAGGTGTATTCTCAGATGACACTTGAGGGATCAAGTGATCCTTAGTAGAATCGGCAATGATCATCATTGCCTTGATTAGGCCTTGTTCATGCTTCTCATTAGCTTCATCTTCTTCAATTTATGCAATCTCATCCTTGATATACTTCTCAAGGACATTCTCTTTCAAAATGAGGCCAATCCTCTACTTTCAAGCCAGGAATTTTTCTAGGCCTTCCAATTTGTCCTCAAGCTTAGTGCTTAGGGCCATCTTGTTCAGTAGGTCACTCAAAAATTAAATTTATCAAAATAGGATGTTGAACTTACCAGTGTATGCGCTTAAGGGAGGTGATTTGGTTGATCCAACTACTTTCTGCAAATCCCAAAACTTCAGTCTTCAAATCCTACTTACGAAGTTGCAGCACTGCAGAAATTCTGGTTATGTTTCACTATAGTTTTTTGGTTCACTGCCAAACTAGGGTTTGGATTTCCTAGAGCTCAGCCACCCAAAAAATCCAATCTATGGCTCAATAAATGCACTCTAGGAGGGCACAAATTTCTGTGCAAGCAGATCTTCAAAACTCCAACTTTTGCAGAAACCCTAATTTCTTCCGGAGAGGGAGGAGAGAGAATTTCACCTTGTGAAAGTTGCTTTGATCAGGTTAGCTCTGATACCATGTTAAGATTTCATATGCTAGACTAGATTCAATAGCGTTCAATTCAAAATCACAACAGCAGCATATCCATAATCACTGATAGAAACACAATCACAAGATAGACACATCATTTATCCTCAAAAACCCTCAAGGGGAAGAAAACACAGCAAAACTTCCTTTGTATAAGATGTATAAAAGACAACCCCAAAACAGGTGTTCTCCTCCTTTTGTTATCTCTCTTCGTCTCCTATGCACTACTCAAGTGAGTGAGTCTATGTTCAAATAAGAACCACAGCTCCTTTATTTATACACAATGACTCAATTGACTTTTACCCTAGACAAGTCAGCCCCACTAAACTGTCTCGACCAACTTCACCTAGAAAGACTCAAAACAATATATTATATTATTTATTAGGGTACTAAAGACCCGACACAAAGTGGGGCTTTACCTCATGACTCTATGATGACCAAATACAATAGTAACACCCTACCGGAGGAATAATAACATCTCCCTTGGGTTACCTCACTAAAATACATTTAGAATATCCTTTGAAGTTACAATATTTCAACAATGCAATGGGTTTACTACAAGATTTAAGTGCATGTATTTCTTCGAGGAGGATGGATGATCCAGAGGCGTAAGGAACCTCCTCAGAGATAACAATGGTTGTTTTCAATATTTCAGTGGCATTGCAAGTATATGTATTAGCAAATAAGGTGAAAAGGTATTGTTGTGAGGTTAGTTCTAGAGCTATATCCTTTAAGGAAGATGGTCTAGTGTAAAGGAGGCACAAATATTTTGCAGATACTCCAAGGAGTTGGTTTTCCGCATCATCAAAATTCATGGAAACATTGATCTAGCTGGTGTGGTCTTGCAAAGAAAACTTCAACATGTACCTATAATCACACTATGAAAACTCACCATCACATTTGATTCAATTCCAAGTGTTGTGAACCCGATGAGAAAAAAAATTCATGCATTGTATGCCATCAACAAAGAGAGGGAATGCAAGAAAGTTGAAGTCATTCATTTTAATGGCAGCAATGGAAGCATGTATAGAGAACCATAATGCCTTATCATAGGGTTTCATGGTTTGCAACTCGAGTATTGTTTTCTTTGGATTTGTTCGAGATGCAGAGAAGGTAAATTTCTGACTCAATGATGGTGAAGCTACACGGAAACCACTTTCAGTGAACCATTTTTTGAAGGATGTGGGCTGGCTCAATATCTGGATTTATAAGTAGGGTAGTACTTGGAACACTTCCAAGTGCTCTTCCATTGAAATCAGTAAGACGAGCACCCTTGATTGCAAGGATGGGAGGTAGATCAGAGGATTACAATGAAGCAAGTTGTGATCCCTCAGTGTAGCAATGATGGCCCCAAAGTGTGACATCTATGCTAAAGCAGGATGTGTCTCTAAGGGAAACAATCCTCTTATTGGTTTCAAAGCCATATTTTTTTTAATTGTTGATGTAGGGGAGACGGATATGACCATGCCAATAAGGTCAACCATGGAATTTAGCGGTGAAGCTTGAAGTTCATTAATGGTTTTAAAGTGGAAGGAATCCACATGAATTGAGTGGAAGGCATGTAGGCAACGTTGGATGGTCGACATAGAAGAGAGGATAATATAAAGAAGGTTGTTCAAATGGTTATATGTAGTGTTAGTTTCTTTGATTGTGCCATTGGAGATAGTGTAGACGGTCCCTATTTCAATTTTGGAATAGAAGGAATCAACAAAGTTGCTAAATGCAGAGACATGCATTTCTTCTCTAGAATAGTCAAGAACGTCAAATCCAAATAGTTTCCCTGGACCTTTTTGGTTGGTGTATTCGTGGATGTTTGTCTTTGCAATAAAACGATCTTGAATGGACCATTTTTTGTGGTTGGGGTTAAGTGTTTTTGAACGGAACAATAGCAAGTGGCATGGATATTGGTGGAGTTAATGTTTGGGATGAGTAAAGAATAATACTTTCTTGTGTGAGTACAAGTAATTGACTAGTTGATGAGGCAATTGGAAGTCTAAGGCAAGGTGGGAGTAAAAGAGGGAAAGGGATACCAATTAGGGAAGATTTGATGCGGATCAATTAATGTTCAAGAACTAATATATTCCTGGAAAGAAAAAAAGAAGGGAATCAATAATTAAAAATATAAATAAAGTGTCAGCATGTTTGGAAAAAAAGAACGAGATTAAGAAAAAGGGAAAGGGAATGTATATGGCATCGTGAACAATGTTGCATGTGCATTTGATTAGTTTGAAGATAGAGCCTTCTTAAAGTCCACCATCTGAAAGGAGGGGGTTGAAGGCAACTAGAAGCAACGTATGGTGCATGTTGGTGCCATCAAAGATAGTCATTCAGAAGCGCGTATTCATTGACTTAGTTGAGTCGACTGGGGAAAGCGAAACAACTTGCATATATGGTTGGAGTTGTGCTGAACCAGACAAGAGAAGAGAAATCACATTTTCTGTCAAGGGTGGTTCCATTGTGCGGGAAAAATCTTGACGTATACAAAAAGAAAGTAACTTAGATATAGGAGACAAGATGGAAAAGGAGGCAATGCAAGAGGTAAAAACAATTTAAAAGAGACAATATAAATTGATATAAGCTACAAATTCATGTGAGAATTTTGAAAGACTCTCATATGAGATACATAAATGCTAGTGAAAGTTTGACGATATAAATTAATTCCGGGAGATACATATGTACTGAATGTCATCGAATACTACACAATTCATTGTAAAGATGGAAGCCAATATAGAACACCATGATAATGACCTCTTCCAACTTTAATTGTTGGATAAAATTCTGTTGGAAACAACAAATATGAACAACTCGCACAATTAAACTCTCAAAGCGAAACTAAACATATAACAATTCAAACCAGCAATAATTCCATTGTTAAGTATTTGAAAGATCATTTTTTTGTTTTGAGATCATTAAAGGGATTGTGTAAATTAACGAATAAAAAATTAATTACTATAATTAAGAATTCCAAGGATTAACAATAAGCTATTTGGTTAATCTGTTGTGCTTATTCAATACAGGTATGGGATGAGATGGATAGTATGATATGGGTTAAAAGAGTTTGGGAAGGGGAGAAATAGTAGGATGTTTCAAAGCCTAGCAAATGAAACTAGAACTAAAAGAATTTAAATCCCTTTCACTAGTGGTAGCCTCGGCATGTGTCTTGCTAGGAATGCAGGTTTATTTGAGGACAAATTCATTACCTATTTCCAATGTGTTGTTCAAAGCAGATCTATCTTTTTCCATTACAAGTCGATTTTTAATCTATCAACGTCACAAGGAGTGCCTAACAATACATCCTATTACCAATTGATATAGACATCGAGGGAATATGCATTATCTTGTTGCCTTGATATCTCTTGATAGATTATTAGAAATTTCATTTTGTTAAGGACTTGTACATAAATATTTTATGGTTGATTTAAGATGCACCTATGAACACTACCAAGATTGTTGTGCTTAATTATCCAATTGATTCAACTTGCTAAGTTAATGGATCTAGTGTTAGGTTGAATGTACTATTTCCTTTAAGAAACTTGGTATAATTGGAAAGCATATATGGAAGGTGGAAGAGACATATTAACAAACTTATCAAACCTTGTCAATTTTGATAAAGGTATTCCCATTAATTATAGTTTTGCATGCTTAAGTGATTTCCAAAAATGAAAACAGTTTTGGACCAAATACTTAAAAATCGTTGAGAACAGGCTGGAGAAGAGATTTGTCTCTTAATCTTTGTGGATACATCTCCAATGGTGGAAGAGTGGAAGGATTGAATGGCTTGAAATGGATGAATTGTGTTTAAAGGAAAACGGCAACATATTGGGGAGAATACCACTCATTCAAACATTCTACTGGTATATTATATTATGCCATTTTCCATACAAATTTATATCAATGACTCCATGAGAGAACCATGCATAATATTTTTTTTTGTGTTGAGTTGAATTACATTTAGGTTTTTTGCACATATTTTGATTTGTTTTTTTGTAAATTTCTGTCTGTGCATGATGCATCTAAAGATCTTCTTATAGGAAAGGCTATGGCAAGAGAAGATGCAGAGAATACCATGGAGGTGGAAGTTAATGGGAATCCTCATGTGTGACCTCAATCTGGAGGGATTTGAGAGGCCATGCAAGCTGCAATGGAACTGAATGAGAAAAAGGATATTAATTCTATTGTGCCTACCTATACATTGGAGGACAATCTTCTCATCGATCGACTTAAATCCAAGCCTAAAGAGTAGAGGCTGACAATCATATATTAAAATAAATACATACACATGTATAATATGAATCATAGAGTAGCCCAGTGGGATAGCTTAATTGGTTGAGTGTTGTAAGTTTTGAGCAGAAGGTCTTGGGGTCAAATCTCCAAGTGACTATGCATTTCTATATAAGGGACTCAGTTGATGTCCCCATCCAGTTAGTTTTGTAATCAGAGCGAACAGGGTGCAGCCCCTTTGGGATGGTCCCCTATGATTTATTATCATGGATGTAGCAGCCCCGCTGGGAGGTTTGTGGACCACAGTTTAAAAAATAATAATATGAACCAAGGAAAACCAGTGAGAAGTTGAATTAAAGATGCTTGTAATGTATTCTTGTTCAATGTATAATATTATTGCCAATATGTCTACATCACTTAGCAAATTACTTTTGAAATGTACATGTACAACATGCAGGATATTAATCCCTTGCATATATATGAAAGTATACACCTTAAAAAAATCACTTCAATTCTATAAAAATATTTTACGGCTTAAAAAAAGACAAAGTGGTACTTGCTAACAAATGTGATTCTAAATTTCATCTGAGGACTAAAGTAGAGTGGTACTCACTAACAAATGTGATTCTAAATTTCATCTTAGGACTTTGAAAAAAAACAAGGTGATTCTAAATTTCATCTTAGGACTTTGAAAAAAAACAAGGTGGTTCAATGTAAGAATTTAGGGAATATGGGATCAAAGTGTTCAATGAATATATAATGGATTTGTAAAAAAAAAATTACAATTGTAAATTCAAGCATTCAATAGTACAAGCAGCATGTGAAATAGTGTGTTTGTTTAGCATCTTGGCATTGTTCACGGACCTATGGAGTACACAGAACCCAAGAGATTCATCCCTAGAATTATGCCCCCACCACTTGTTTTAGGATATTTGAAAACTGCCAAGCATATTTCTAACTGTAACCTTTGCAACCAGGAGAACAAGTGGAAGTTGGAACATTCCTTCCATATTTACAAACTACCAAGGCTCCAGAAAATAGACTCACTGGTGGAATAATCCAAAGACAACAATGGAATATTACTTATGCTATGTTTAGGTATCAAGTTTCAGGTATGTTTACGTCACAACTCTACTGATGGTTAGTCCTTCTCAAGTAGGTAATCAGGATTGTTACTCTCCGCTTCTTGTGGCAAAAGAGGTGCCATAACATTTGAAGATATCCCCAATGAAAGGTTAACTAAAATGGAAGATTACAAAAAGATAAATGGAATATTTGGTTCTTCTGCACTTTCCCTATTGGTAAAAGCTATTTTGATTTAATGATGGCTTAGCATATGATATTTTAAGAGATGACAATATCATGCCTTTTAGGAGAAATATAATTCCATTCGTCCAATGTTTTTTTTTTTAGCACGCACAAATCCTTTCCCATGCCCATGGAGAGCGGGGAGATTCATGCTTACAGTTAAATTTATATACGGATTTACAATGCATAAATTTAAAGCCAAAAAAAGAAACACGTATATCTTGATATCTGATTGTTAACATGATCATTTGGTAAATTTACTTTAATTTTTCTTTTTATATGGCTTTGTTGTGCAGGAGATACATACAAATTCATGTGAGAATTCTAAAAGAATCTCATATTAGATACATAAATGGCGATGAAAGTTTAAGGCATATATTAATTATGGGAGAGACATCTATACTGAATGTCATCGAATACTACACAATGTCTCGTAAATATGGAAGCCAATACAAAAATCCATGCTAATGACCTGTGTCAATTTTAATTGCTGGATAAAACTCTGTTGGAAACAACAATTATGAACAACTTGCACAATTAAATCTCAAAATGAAACTAACATATAGCTATTCAAACCAACAATAATTCCACTGTCAAGTATCTGCAAGATCATGTGTTTTTTGTTTGAAGATCATTAAAAGGACTGTATAATTAACAGATAAAAAATTAATGACTAAAAGTAAGATTCCAAGGATTAACAATAAGCCATTTGGTTAACCTATTGTATGCAAGACATGTATGGGATGATATGCATAGTATGATAAGGGGTTAGAGGAGTTTGGAAAGGAAAGACAATAGCAGGATGTTTCAAACTTATCAAATGAATCTATAACTAAAATAATCTAAAGCCCTTTCGCTGGTGGTATCCTCAACATGTGGCTTGCTAGGAATGCAACTTATTTGAAGATAATTAATTCTCTCTTTCCAATGTGTTGTTCAAAGAAGATCTATCTTTTATAATCACAAGTCAACATTTAAAATATCAACGTCACAAGAAGTGCCTAACAATACACCCTATCACCAAATGATCTACACCCCAAGGGCTTAGGCATAAAAAATTGCATGTGCGTGTATCTTATCTTCTCACATTTCTTAACTAAAGCGATCGACTTAACAATGTTTTTAATTTACACTTAACAATGTTTTTAAATTTACACTAAAGTAATTTCCTTTGTTCTAACAGGAAAATATGTGAAAGACACATTTTAAAAAACATGCATCTCTATTATTTAGATGGACCACAATTCAACTGGACAAAATTTGAGATAAAACCTCAAGGAAAGGGCTATCTGTTTATTGTACTCAACAATATTACCACAATTTTGAGCCCCACCCATTCACAATTCTATAGTTTATCAACTACCATATCAATCCCCAAACCATAGCTATCTATGAATGTGTTTATATCTCTAACAATGATAGCAAAGCTTGGAAAAATGTGTTGTGGGTCTGTTGAAAGTGTGGAGGGAGCACACAATCAAGGGTTCTTCTACATCAGATGAAAGCTAAATTCTAGACATCATCATGGAAGACAGTTTATACCTGTGTCTAATACACACAAACGTGTTTAAAAATACAAAGATTAATTCAACATTTGGACATTATCACATGAAGTCAACGTTCAATTCTCCCCATTCATTGGTGGGTACCCAAAAAACTAGTGTTTATATCTCTAACAATGATAGCAAAGCTTGGAAAAATGTGTTGTAGGTCTATTAAAAGTGTGCAAGGAGCACACAATCAAGGGTTCTTCTACATCAAATGAAAGCTAAATTCTAGACATCATCATGGAAGACAGTTTATACCAGTGTCTGATACACACAAGCGTGTTTAAAAATACAAAGATTAATTCAACATTTGGACATTATCACATGAAGTCAGCGTTCAATTCTCCCCCTTCATTGGTGGGTACCCAAAAAACTAGATGCACAATTAGAGATGATAGGAGTACCAGATGAGTTGGGTCATTCGTAGAATGTATTCTGGAGGGTAGATTGCCTACTGTTTTGTAGGTTTCAAGACAACTTTAGCAAATAGAAGCCTACAAGGCCAGTCGAGGTCCGTATAGGTTCTAATTAAATGCATGAATTAGGATCGAGGGTCAATAAAGTTTCTAAGTGGGAACTTGCAGCCTTGGTGGTAGTATCATGTGCTTCATTGTTGTGGAGATGTAGAGTAGGTTATGCAGTAGAAAGCATTCCAAAATTGGGGCCTCAGCTGTCAATGAAACTAAGGACTCTGTGGGAGTTCCTCTGGCCTAAAATTTTACAGCTTTTTAGTGTTTTTAAAGGTCAAGGATTTGCTCATATCTATTATCTTGGCTCTTTCAACACTATTATGAAGAGATTGCACAATTGAACTCTCAAATTGAGACAAAACATATAACAATTCAAACCAGCAATAAATCACTGTCAAATCAGTTTAATTACATCTCATTTTCACTCTTCCAAATAAACATACATTGGTTCAATGGATTTGAAACTAAACATAGAGCACAGAGACGAGGTTGCAATTTCTCTGAGGATTCCAAGAGACATATGATAAGATGGTGAGGGAGGGAATCCTCGTTTTCGGACTGAGGAGGAACACCATGGGTGGCGCTAGAGAAGGGTAGCTCCACCAGGCAAATATCCAGACCGACGCCAGCAAAATCAATCTTGGGTCTCAATCTTTGAATGTTGAGAGGCATATTGGCTATCATGATGGAGAAATCAGTTCGTTTGGTAAGCAGTTTGGCGAGCTCTGGGCAGGGTATAATGTGACCCTAACCTATGTACAGGAACGTCACCATATGGTGCTTGAACTCTCTCGTGTTGTTTGTTGAATTCACAGAGGGGAAGGGAATGGTAGAATCCATTTTACAGATTGAAGTTTAAACATAAACCTTGTAATAGTTATTCCAAATTTCAATGTAATTTCCAGCACAAAAAAGGAAACACGGGAGTGAAATGAAATGCTATAGTGCAACATAAGTACCTATGTGTTGGATGAAAGCTCGACTGGTTTGAGAATGAAACAAAAGTGCGTTGGATGAAAGATCGACTGGTTTGAGAATGAAACTAAAGTACATGTTCATCTGACGAAATTGTTGGATGAAAGCTCGACTAATGGGCATCTTTGCCTCTCTGTCTAATAGTACATAACAAGCAAAGTTCCTTGGATCCATTAAAACCTTCATTAAGATTTGTCATTTCCGTCTTATCATGAAGGGTTTTTTATTAAGAGGATTTATTGCATATTAGATAGTGAATACATAGAGTTTGTAGTCATTGGTATGGCGGTCAATGTTGTGCATGATAAAAAAGACCAAAACAAGTACAGGTAGTGAAGATAATAGTGGACGCATGGGAAAGTACAATAGCAGGCACAAGGCAAGGACAAGAGTGCAGAGCAAGCAGTCAAACAAAGAAACCAACTGACAAGAGGAAGTACACGTGTAAGAAAAACATTGTTTGAAGGAATGACCAAAGACGTACAATATTTTTCAAACATGACTCGAAAAAAAATGCATATCAACATAAATATATATATTATATAGTTATAATTATTCATTTGAAAATTGCAAAAATTATGATAGCGAATACAAATAAATTTCATGTTATGAATATTGTTTAAAAATATATATAATTAACACCAACTCAAATGAAAACCTATCATGTTATAAATATTTTAAAAAATATAAAATAAAAAAATTCACTTAAATGAATTTTTTTTTATTGATAAAGAATTTTGAAGGCCCTTCACCCATTTACATCTTTTCAAAAATATACAATTCCTATTCTACACAACTTCTCATTTCATAATTAGGGAATTTGATGCATCATACTAGGTTCGTCATTCAAACTTAGCATTCCTTGAGGAAGAAGGCAGCCCTGATTTGCTTTAAAATCTGTCGACTTGTTCAATTCACGAAGAATGTAATAAGAGGAGACCGAGACATGGTCTGTCAAGATGAAGTAAAGCCCTTGCATAGTCATGTTCAAACTGAGATTGGTGAACTTTGTAGAAAAATTTAAAACTTTTATTATGTTTTCTGAATCTCTGAATATTTGAAGATTGTTATTCCCAGCTTCTTTGGCGGGTTGACATGATTTTAGAAGAACATATAATTCTTCTTGATTATTTTTGAGTTGTCCTAATTCCCAGCTGAAACTGGTTTGAAACCTTCCTCGTGGATAGAAAATCAATCCACTTGCTTCAGCATTCCTGGATTTCCTTTTGACGCACAATCAAAGAAGATTGAAACTTTATTCTTCCTTTGCCACCAATCTGAGAATTCTTTTTACGAACGTCTTAACTGCCAAACTGGATTGATAACAGTCCTTCTAGAACTAAGTTGAATTTTATCCACCCATAACAATCCAAGCCAATTAAGTTCAACTTTGAGTTTATTGATATCAAGATGATTTCCCACAACTAACAAAAGCAGATCCTTATCTTTTATTGCTACAAGTTCCAGTTTCATGACTTTTGTATTGAAAATCAAAGCATTTCTTGCTAACCAAATTTTCCACCAAAAGAATTTTGAGATGGCTTGCCAATTTTTCCTCCATTCATGACTTGTAGAAGAAATTCTTTGATACCTGATCTACCAACTTGCAAATATATTTACAGGTTCATTATTTGAAGGATCCGAGACCGGCAACCCACTCAAGAGATGCGCCCAATCTTTCTGAGAAAAATCACAACCAACAAAAATATGCTATAAATTTTCTACAACTTGTTTACAAAAACAACATCTGAAAGGTACAAAAAAACCTCTTTTTAACAGATTTTCACCTATTAGAGCTCTCTGATGCATGAGAATCCAAGTAAATAAATTAACCTTTGGAATACTGGGATATTGCCACATTGTTTTCTAGAAATTAGCGTTGTGAGCAGATACAAATTGGTTTGAAGAGACCGGTATCCGAAAGCTGCCGAATAAATTCTTGTAGAGCCCCAACCCCACACGTCATTGCAAGAAGAATGAATCGGAGCCAGTCCTATTAGTTTAGTTAATAGTGAGTTTAATTGGGAGTGAAGCGGAGGATATCCACGGTCTAGCAATGATGGGAACGCCCACGTTGCCCAATTTTTTTTATGGTCCCAAGAAGAGATGTCTGACAGACGCAAAAATCCTTTATTTACCAACCAGACTTTGATCTCAACGATAGATGGATAAGAATTTAGAGGATCGTTACCTTTTATCGTATCATCAAATAAAAAAAAGTTGTTATTTCCAAGAATGTGAAATAATTGTTGAGTGAAGAAATCTAGACCTTTTATGCATAGATTCCAGGTTATAGTGCCTTTAGGAGTATTTGACATCTGCAAATTCCGTAGAGTTCCTCCTTTGAGATATTTTTTCCAAAAAATTTTACTAACTGGATGTTTTTTGTTAGAGAAAAGTTGCCAAAGCAGCTTACCTTCCATGGCAATGTTAACCAGTCTCAAGTCTCTAATATGCAGTCCACCTTCAGTAATTGATCTCTTGACAGTGTCCCAATTAACCAAATGCAATCGGCTCTAGTTTCCTTTACCGCCTCGCCAGAGGAAGTCTCTTATCAAATTGGATATATGTTCCATAATCTCTTTTGGATCTAGAAGGAGAGAGGATTAATAAATTGGTAGAGCTGAGAGAGTTGACTTGATTGAAACAAGCTTCCCTGCCGTTGTTAGCCAATGACCACCCCATAAAGCAATATTTTCTTTTAACTTGCTAATAATTTCCATCCAAAGAAAAGGGTTGTTTTGTCCCAAAGTTAGAGGAAGGCCCAAGTACTTGACCTTATCCCAAGTGTCAAATCCGTCAAAGCCTAAAATTTATGAAATATTTGCAATAGTTGAGGGATATGCGTTCCAACCATACACAACGCTCTTCCGATTGTTGATAAGAGCCCCTAAAATGATACAAAAATGATGCATAATTTCTTTAAAAATTCTATCCAACCTCAACAAAGCCCCTCCCAAGAGCAATGTATCATACGCAAAGAGGGTATGGTTGATAGATTCTACTCCACTTAGTGACTTGATGCCCAGAATAATACCATCATTTTTTCCTGCAGTTAGCTTTCTACTCAGAGAATCTACCATTAGAATATAAAGAAACGGCGAGAGCGGACAACCCTGTTGAAGACCCCTGGAAGCTTGAAAAAAATTTGTTGGCCTGCCATTTACTAATGGTGCTATCCAAGGTTTATCAGTGCAAGCTTTTATCAGATTTATAAAGCAGAACTGAAACCAAATGAGTCAAGAACTTTGTAAAGGAAAGAAATATTTACCCTGTCAAAATCATTTGCCATGTCAAGTTTTATTAACATGCCCTTCTCATTTCTATGGAAGCTGGAATGCATGGACTCCTGAACTTGAATCACATTGTCCAGTATGTGACACCCTTTTACAAATCCATCTTGAAGAGGAGAGATGAGCTTTCCAAGTAGAGGTTTGAGTATGATAGCTAAGAGTTTAGCTAATATTTTTATATGATGCATTACAAAGAGATAGGTCTGAATCGATCAAAGGTGCAAGGTTTAACTTCTTTGGGTATTAAAGAAAGGAAGGTGGACATTAGAGAAAATTTCAACTCAAAATGGGCCTTTTAACTTTTATTCAAATTCCATGTCATCATGTGTTAGCCAATGAAATTGCTTTAAATTTGAAATATCGTATAGGTCTTAAACACTTTTTTAATATAAATTTGGGGATAGGTATCATAAAAAAACTACTTTTTTTGTTTGTATTTTTGACATATATCCCTATGTTTTTACTCAAATTTCGATCGAGAGAGCTCGTTGGACGCAGATGTCATCATTCCATTTTTTCAGGTATTTCTTGTTTTTGGGGTAGCGGAGTCCGTCAAAAATATGCCGCGTGGGTATAAATTCCGCATCCAACGAGCTCTCCCGATCGAAATTTGAGTAAAAACACAGGGAGATATGTCAAAAATACAAACAAAAAAGTAGTTTTTTTCTTTTTTTCCTCCAAAATTAATAAATATTATTTTATTATTTTATTAGTTCATTTTAGGAGGCCCATTTTGAGTTGAAATTTCCTCTAATGGTTGGTACTTCCACCAACTTTGGCTTTAAATTGAAATGCTTTGATCATCCTGAGTAGATCTTTTATGATTACAGTCCATCATAAAGGAAAATCGGTCAAGACCTGGAGCTTTATCTGGTTTCATAGACCATATAACATCAATGATCTCTCCCTCCGTAAAAGGATTCATTAGCGCCCCATTTTCCTTCTCACTCACCAAAATAGGGACGTTGAAGAGAAATTATGAGGTTAAATCAGAGTCAATAGCTCCATCCTCTCTATACAGGCTCTAAAAATGATCTTCAGCCGCTTGTTTGATTTGAGAACTTCCTTTGAAAGATTCACCAGTCGAAGAGGAGATTTTCGAAATGTGGTTGTGGAAAAGTCTGCCTCTATAATTCTTATGGAAAAAAGGGGTATTTCTATCTCCCGATTTCAACCATAAACAACAAGATTTCAATCACCAGAATTCTTCTTCCTGCCTAAGCACTCGGAAAGAATTAAACTGATCTTTTTGTTCTTTTTCCAGAATTGCAGGGGTGATCTCTATTTCCTCCATTTCCAATTGTATCTCTTACCATTTTTCTAGAGTCTGTTTTTTTATCGTTGGTAGGAGTTTGGAGAGATTGCTTTATCCAGTCCTTCCACGCAGACTTGGTGTTTTTTAATTTCCTCTCCCACACGAAATTTGGAGATCCAGTAATCGGAATACTTCATGTAATGATAATAGTGAGCATAAAACCATCTATGTCAATCCACAAGGGACTAAACCGGAAAGGGATGGGACCGAGGTATTCTTCATCCACAAGCTGCAACAAGATTGGTTTATGGTCCGAAGTGAGTTTTGGTAAGATGTTGGTGGAGATCATTTTGTTTTCCATTAATAAAGAACTCTGGACCAGAAATTAATCCAGCCTGGATGAAATATTAGCTGCTCCAGTACAGTTATTATTCCAGGTATATCGACCTCTTTTTGGTTTAAATTCAATCAAATCCCAAATTGAAATGAGATGCTCCACTGTTTTGTCAATGGGGTCTCTCTCGCAAACACCACCTTTTTTCTCTTTAGGATCCAAAGTGATATTTAAGTCACCAACCACTAAAATGTTTAATAGATTGCTTGCAGAAAGAAACTCTGCCAGAGAATTCCAACATTCTCTTTTTCCTTGTGAATTAACGGGAACATATAAATTGAAAATAGCAAGAGATATCTTACTTGAGATATGTTGGAGCTTAGTAAATATCCAACATTGCGTTTCAAAAGAATTTTCTAATGAAAAAAGATTCTCTGTCCACAGGGTTGCAAGTCCACTGGATGAGCCCTGTGCACTCACAGCCTTCCCTACATTCTTTTTCCAAATATTTTTTCTTTAAGGAAGGAAGATTGCCCTCTTCGATTTTTGTCTCTTGGAGTAGAAGAACATCGAGGGAATCCATTCTTAAAAGGTCTTTAACAAATTCAACTTTCGAAGAATTTCCCAACCCCTTGCAATTCCAAGAGACAATGTTCATTATTTATTGCCAGAAGGGAGAAGGCCTCATTTTGAAGGTATGGCCCGAGTATTTATGTTGATTGACATCTCTATTGTGGCTTGAATTCCTTGCATCTTAAGACGTTCGACTTCTTCACTCGAACCTTCTTAAGAGATTTACACCCTTTTTTTGAAGACCTCTCTAGGGAATATTCATCGGATAACCCAGAATTATCCATAGGTTTCTTTTTTTTTCATTTATACATATGTGGGAGAATGTCCATTCGCAGGAGTGCCAAGATTTGGCTCAGCTGGTTCTTTAACTCCTTCTGTTGTCTGATGAGGTTGTGGGACTTCTCCCTCTTCAAGCACTGAGAGAACTTCTTCTTCTGGAACGCTTAATACTTCAAAATTGTTTTGAGATGATATTTCCTTCATATTTTCTCCAGTTTCTTTCTGTTTCTGACCGGAGGGATTACTACCCATCCCCATTTCTCCTCTTTGGCCCTTAGATTTGTTTCCTTGCTTTGTTGAACTTTTTTTTTGAACTTGTGTCCATTGATCTCCCTTCTCTTGGACAGCTTCTTCCTCAGTTTTTTTCTTGCATGATTTGGCAAAATACCCATATCCATGACAATACCTGCACTCAAAGGGTAGTTGCTCATAATCTAGCGCTTGCACATGTGACCAATCTGCTACTATCAAATTAATGGCTTCGGGAAGCCCTACCTCTAAATACACTTCAACACATTCTGGAACAAGTATATTGATCTCTTCTTTCATCCCTATCAATATATTTCCCCAAAGTGTTTCATATAGCTTTTAGAGACCTCGAATTCCAGCAATGGAGAGGAAGATGCGGCAACCTAACCCAAACAGGAACATCAGAACGGACATATTGATTTGGATCAAAGTCTGGAGTCCACTTGTTTAGGTAGAGCCCTTGAGGAACCATGAAATAGGGCCTATTTCTAAATATTAAATCTCTATTTGTTGAGTTTTCAAAAAGAAAAACATAGTATCCCTTACCTATCAAATTGTTGTGTATGCCTTCTGATATAAGAGGCTTCCAATTCCTTTGAACCCTCCCTTCGATTGCCTTAGGGGATGGCCAAATCCCAATTAACTGGCCAATGAGACCCGGGTCTGCAATATTCAGGGTTGTTCGACATGGTTGTTCCGTAGGAAGATCCACCGTAGGAATATTATCAAGTTTCTTGATGAAATACTGCTGGTTCTGGTTGAGTTTCCTCTTGCTGCTTGTAGCTACCAGTCTCCTGAAGGCATTGAGATCAGGGGAAGGGGAGGATCCCCCTCCAACCGCCGTGAACTCAAAATAGAGCTGGTCTCAAGGAGGACTGAGCCACCTAGGCACTCAAGGCACCAAAGATCCAAGAAACACAACATAAAACTTCACACAGCAAAAAAATCCAGGGCAACTCTCGAAAATGCAGCCCTACAAAACAGATCGTTACACTTCTGTCAAGATCTTCTTAAGCTCCTTCACGCAAATAAATCCTCCTTCGCACACAGAGAATCTAAGCCTGAGATGTTCAATGGATGTTCACTTCCTGAAACAAGCAGATCAACAGAGAGTTGATCCAACAAGGGATCGAGCCAGACTTCACAAACAGAACTTTACACTTCTGTCAAGATGAGCTCCTTCACACAGATAAAACCTCCTTCACGCACGAAGAATTTGAGCCTGAGATGTTAACGGTATCATTCCCTGAAGCAAGCAGATCAACAAAGCCAATCCAACCTCCAAGGGATCGAGCCAATTTTCACCGAACCAAAATCTTCTTTGAGCAAAATTCAAAAAATCAGAACCTGCGAGAACAATCATATTCATTTTCAAAAAATATAAAATCATAATTATTCATTTGAAAACATGTTACAAAAATTATTATAACAAATATAAATAATTATCATGTTATAAATGTTTTTAAAAACTGTATAAAATTATAAATATTTATTTGAAAACTTATTATAAATATTATCATATCATATAGGAATAATTATCATATTATAAATATTTAAAATATATGAATATAAATGTTTTTTTATTATCATAGTATATAGTAATAATTATCATATTATAAATATTTAAAATATATGATTATAAATATTTTTTAAAATATATATATGAATGTAATTTTTTATTTAAAAACATGAAAACTAAATATTTAGCAAAAACATAATTAACTTTGTATATAAATCTAAAATTAATAAATAGAAGCCTATATATATAAATCTATAATTAACAAATGGAAATCTATATATATAAATCTAAAATTAATATTATTTAAAAATTAATATGTAATAAATTTAAAATAGTTAAGTTTCTAGATTATTACATAACATGAACAAAATCTCCTCTAACAATTCTGTTATGAAGATATTAAAAAAAACCACAATCTACTCTGTTCTGAAGGCATCAACAAAAAAACAAAATCGACCGTTCAATAAATCTAAAATTAATATTTTTTTATAATTAATATTTAATAAATTTAAAATAATTGAGTAATATACAAAATTATTACAACATATAACAAAATCTCTGACATTTCTGAAAAAATCTCTTCTGACAACAAAAAAACAAAATGGACGGTTCAATATTAACAAAAAAACGGTTCCAAGATTTTCTTACTTAACTTACCGTTGATGCCTTGGAAAAATCGAATTTATCATCCAAACATATGGAAAGTTTGAATTTACCATCCAGAAAATGGATTTACTGTCCAACATCTCCGTTAAGTTTCAATCAAAACTAACCTAACCCAACGGCTCAATTTGAATTTCATGATTAGTATCCGTTGGATGAATCTATGGAAGCTTATAGATTAGGAAAATCCCCGTCGTTTTCTTGATTTCGTTAGTAGTATGTTCTTTGCTTTAGGCTACCTCACCCGCTCCTGTGTTGCATGTCAATGTGCTCTGCCATGTGCTGTGTGGCTCTGTCACTTGTTTGATCTATCAATTTTGGACTGTATATGCCCTCATTCCTTCTTGGTGAGTATTGTTATTTTAGTAGATATGTATTATAATCTTTTCTCATCTCTTTTTTTTGTGTTCTGATTAAATTTTATTAGAATTCGTCTAGGAGAATTCTACATTCGATCTGATTTGTTTTTTTGCACTTTGTTGTTGTTGTTGGCTTAGACAATTGAGGGTAGAAGTAACATAGCTGGATCGTCTACAGTGTACAACCAACCAACCAAATGCAGAAGAAAATGAAACAGGTAAATTGAAAACTCTCCTTTCAATCCGATTTGTTCTTTTGGTTGTTTAAACATTATTTCACAAGAAACCTGTGAGTTGATGTTTGTGATCGATCTAAATTACTAGAATAAATAAGCAATAATATCTCTGTATTTCTTTAGTTCATCTTCCTGATTTTATTATTCTAGACGATGAAATCGCAAATGGCATTTCAATGTGTTTATCGAAATTAGATTTATTGCTTGAATTCAGAAGCAATTATGGAGGAGGCACTGTGTTTGGACGGCTAGAAGTAGGCAATTATGGAGAAGGCACTGTGTTTGGATGCTTAGAAGTAGGCAGCGACAGCGATATTTCCCTCTACACAAATGCAAAAGAAAATGATACTGGTAAATGAATCTACCATTTCCCTCTCATGGCTTCTTCATGCAAATAAAAACAAATAGAATAGCTTCCTATGGAAAATTAGTTTGCGTGGTTTTCTTTGTTGGTTAACCGATAGTTGTATTGATGCGAACCGACCTTATGGAGTTCTCTATTGATAAGAAATTTTTATTAGTAAACTAAGTTTCTTAAATTGATTTTATTTTCATGGAGGCCATGTGTTGTTCATCAGCCAAGGGTAGAAGTAGAAGTGTTGACGTATTACCAAGAAAGTGACACAGGTAAATTAACTTTACTTGACAAGATGGAACGAACGACTTTTCTTTCATTCCTTTTTCTGATGTGATTATTTTATATGAAGATTTGATTAAATTATATACTAAGCATTTGCAAATGGAATTTTAATTCATGCAACGAAATTAGATTTATTGCTTCTGAATTCTTGGTGTTAATTAATTTTATTAGCAGAATTGAAACAATTGAGAGCACACTGTTTAGAAGTAACAAGTGGATCGTCTACGCACCCAAATGCAAATGAAAATGAAACAGCGAGATCCTCTACACACCCAACTCCAACAAATGCAAATGAAAATGAAACAGCGAGATCCTCTACACACCCAACTCCAAAAGAAAATGAAACAGCGGTATCTTCTACACACCCTTTTGCCTCTCATAGCTTCTTAATGCAATAGAAATAAATAAAATCTGTGTATAAAATAATATCGAATGTGTTTAAAATTTGGTATCTAAAATAGGTTGATTGCATCGTGTTTGAGCATACAAGATTTTTTTAAGTATTTTTCGGACCGATTTTCTTTGTTGGTTAACTGATAGCTGTATTAATTGATCCAAAACTACCTTATGGAGGGTCTTTAATGTTAAGAAAGTTTTATCGACATTTAATCATAAACAAGTAAACTAAGGTCTCAACTAAGATCTCTAATGTTAAGAAAATCTTTAAATTTTTCTGGGCTAGTCCAAAAAGTCTTTCAAGTAAACTAAGTTTTTTAAATTGATTTTGATGTTTATGGGCCTGTTCGAAAAAGTTTCTTAAAATGACTTTATTTTTATGTAGAAGTAAAATTTGTTAAAATTTTTGTTAAAAGCTCATGATAAAGGTTTATTTAATGGTTTGAAACAATATGGAATTTAGGTCAATGGTCCTGGGTTAGTTTAAGAATGTTACACTATTGCCTAGTATTTACTACAGTAGGTGATTATGGTTTTTATGGTTTTAGATTTTTACATCTCTTTGGGAGCTTCATATTTAGTTTTTGGTTTTTAGCTTTTTTTTCTTTTCTTTATCATCTAGTGTCATGGTTAATGTTTAATTTACTAGTTTGAAAGTAGAAGAAAGAAAGAAAGCAATAAACCGTTCTTCTTTGCTATCCCGTGGGTCCTCCGTCGACATATTGAATGGGAAGGCTTTGTGACATCAAGATCTGAATTTGTTGGCTATCAAAGCAATCAAGAGCATCCTGCCCCTAGGTAAACGAAATGGAAAGGGTTCAGTAAGAATAAAATCCATTTCTGCCGCGATGAGTTAATCTATAATTTTTGGATAAATATTTAATATTTTAAATATAAATTTTAATTTTTGACTTATAAATTTAAATATGAATAATTCTTAAATAACTATATACACACATTTATAAATAAAAGTTATTATAAAGTCCTTGCAACAAATAAAGTTTAGTTTAAAAACGAAATTAAAATGTTTTGAACATAAAAAATTAAGAACAGGGAACTCTGCTGTGAATGACCCATGAAGCCAAGGCGCATCTGTGAATGATTTCTAGACCTGAATTTTTAGACAAGCTATCTATCCCAGAGCTATTAATTAGAGGCTTATATTATCAGATGGATGCCAGCAGCTCATAAAATAGCAGCAGAGCTCCATCTTTTGTGTTTCTTCATGGGAGCAAATTCCAGGAAACTTACCTGGGTTTATAAAAATAAAGAAGCTGTGAGTAGGAAAGGACTTTAGGCAGGGAGTCTAGGAATACAAATGAATGAGTAGGAAAGAAGACGAACCTCTCGATCTAAAATCCAGCTAGCAACAGCTAAAAGAAAAGGCCGCACCTATTGTAAACTAACTCTCTTTCTGAGCTCGCTTCTATATATATATATTATATGCAAGAAGGATTGTAAAATAATCCATCCATTGAACTAAATCAAAGTAATTTCAACTGGTGGCTTCATTACACCCCTGTTTTTCCATTGCATTAACACTACATTAATTAACCAAGTGTCCTATTGCTTCTTCTTTGAAGAGCCTGTTTTTCCATTGCATTAACTAACCAAGTGTACTATTGCTTATTTGCTTCTTATTTGAAGAGATCAATTTTTACTATACTTTTCTAGCTATCTTTAACCATGATTCATCCATGGTTATAAAGCTTTAGAAGAGATAAATTTTTACTATACTTTTCCGGCTTCCATAAACCATGATTCATCCGTGCTTATAAAGCTCATAAAGCTTCTGTGAAAAAATCAATTTTTACTATACTTCTCCCTTCTCCCCTCTCCCTCTGCTTATAAAACTTCTTTGAATAAATCAACTTTTACTCTACATCTCGTGCTGCTCATAATATAGTAACTGACTCAATAGAGATAGCCACTGAATAGAGTCAATAGAGATAACCACTCGATAGAGTCAATCTAGTCTAGTCATATTCATTCAATGGCTAGTTGTACTAGTTGTGCTTGGCTCGGAAGGACTTTGGCTAATATTGATTGATTAAATGGGCCCAACTTCTACCCATGCTTATACTAATGGCTAGTTGTACTAGTTGTGCTTGGCTCGGAAGGACTTTGGCTAATATTGATTGATTAAATGGGCCCAACTTCTACCCATGCTTATACTAAAAATCTCTCGTCCCTCATAATATAGTAATTGACTCAATAGAGATAGCCACTCGATAGAGTCAATCTACTCTCATCGTACTCATTGAATGGGCTAGTTGTGCTTGGCTTGCCTCGGAAAGGCTTGGCTAATGTTGATTGATTAAATAAGCCTTACCCATTCATACATATAGTCATTCATACTCGTACAGCCAATCTATCTTTTGCCTTACCCATTCATATGGTAAGGCTGTATATTAGGGCAAGTATCTTCCCGTCATTCACCAACTTGTTCATACAGATATGGTAAGGCTGTATATTAGGGCAAGTATCTTCCCGTCATTCACCAACTTGTTCATACAGGTAAGGCAAAGGTATGTCTTCTATCAGTGCCTGACCTGTTCATTCCCAACTCGTGCACACCCACACCATATAGGCTCGTGGAAACCTCTTATTCGTAGTGGATCCAGCATCAACTAGCGGGAGCACTCATATGTAACTACGTTTCTGAACAAGTTCAATGTCCACGGCAATCTAGGGATTCAACTTCTAATGCGAACTCAACCTGCCATAGCATTGTCCGGACTTCGATATCGTATATGTATGGCATTAACTAACCAAGTGTACTATTGCCTCTTCTTTGAAGATATCAATTTTTACTATGATTTTCCATTGCATTAACAATGCATTAACTAACCAAGTGTACTATTTCTTTTCTTTGAAGTACTATATTGCTCCTCTTCTTTGAAGACATCAATTTTTAGTATACTTCTCCCGCTGCCTTCAATCATGATTTATCCATGGTTATAAAACTTTAGAAGAGATCAATTTTTACTATACTTCTCTGGCTACCATAAACCATGATTCATCCGTGCTTATAAAGCTTCTGTGAAGAGATCAAGTTTTACTATACTTCTTCTGCTGCCCTAAACCATGTTTCATCCATGCTCATAAAACTTCTCTGAAGAGATCGATTTTTACTAAATTTCTCTCGCTGCTCATAAAACTTCTTTGAAGAGATCAATTTTTACTATACTTCTCTCAATGTTCATAAAACTTCTTGGAAGAAATCAATTTTTACTATACTTCTCAAGCTGCCTTAAACCATGATTCATCCACGATTATAAAGCTTCAGAGAAGAGATCAATTTTTACGAAACTTCTCTAGCTTACATAAACCATGATTCATCCATACTCCTAATGCTCATAAAGCTTCTTTGAAGAGATCAATTTTTATCTATACTTCTCCCGCTTCCATAAACCATGATTCATCTATGCTTCTCACGCTCATAAAGCTTATTTGAAGAGATAAATTTTTATCTATACTTCTCCCACTTCCTTAAACCATGATTCATCCGCCATTATAAAGCTTCTCCCACTTGCTTAAACCATGATTCATCCGTGATTATAAAGCTTCTGAAGCCTCTATGAAGAGATCAATTTTTACTATACTTCTACCGCTGCCCTAAACCATGATTCATCCATGCTCATACTACTCAATTCCATAAATAAAGTCATTTATATTCCTGCAATGTGATACCAACCGCTTCCATCATCTGCTTCTTTCGCGGCGCCTCTTTTTCACAACATATCCACTTACATGGGCAATTGGAAGCTCCAAAAATAAACTAATTTAAAGCTGAATTTGCACAAATCTGGACAGCAATACCTTGGCTGCCATTTCTCAACAAATTTACAACAAGAAGACATCTCCTTCAATAGATCTGTGGCTTTAACTCCCTGAACGCAGCAGTAGAAAAGCAGCCAGCAAACGATTGCCTTTAAACAGTTCTTGTGGTTTCTCAGCAGAGTCAGATCTTCATTCCATATTTCAGATCTACACTTTAACCTTGATCTACAATTTCTCCTTGCAGATCTATGTGTCTAAGCAATAGATCTGACCATCTTCAGTCTTTTCACACAATGTAGTCATTTACATACCAATACAAAAAGGTTAACACCCAAGCCAATATGGCCCCGCTGATACCACTGTTAGGTTTATAACGGAGAATAATCTTTAAAAATGATAGAAATAAGCATTGCAAGCAACAATTTAAGAGACAATTTACCCTGGAAAACGCTATATGGAGAAAACCAACCACTGAAGATCTTAATTCATGGCCCAGAGAAATAGGTACAGTTAGTTGAATGTAAAGAAAATATACAGAGACCCAGAGCTATCACTTTGGCTTAATAACGATTAAATAGACAATTTGTCAAAACCTGAAGCTACAAGCTCTCCGTCTCTTTCTTTCATTATTTTCAAGGACAACTAAAAAATCAGAACCATGTAGGCCTTTTGCTTAAAAATTAGATAATTTTATACAGAGCTGGGAAAATAGGATTACAGAGCTGTCACAATCCTATCTACTATTTTGAAAATACAGAAAAAAAAGGGTTACAAAGATGTAATTTACTTTATAATCCAGAGTGAAAAAACCCTTACAAACTCTTCATTATAAAATTTGAAAAAGAAAGTTCAGGCCAAAGATTTGGTACAGCCGGGTATCGAGGTCCTCGTAGGATCTCTTGCCAAAAAAAGGACTTACTTTTAGAAACGAGGGTCAAACCAGGAAGAACCTGGGCGTCAAAATTTGTGTTTATGACTTTGTCAAAAACAAGAAGAACCACAAAGTACCGTCTGTTTTTCTGGAAACCCTTGGAGACTAGACCTTGCTTGCAGACAAGAGGAAAACGTGTGGTCAGTCTTGATCTCTCCTGAAAATAAAAAATAAAAATAAATAAAAAATTGTATCTATACAATAAATACTGAACCTGTATATTTGTTCTTACCCCAGATTTTTCTTGAAGGACAAGTAATTCTTTTTTCTCCAGAACGCCAGATAAGATTAAACTTGTTAGTATCCCTGTCACTGCTAGTGAACAGCATCAGTTCTCTACTAGTTGATCCAGTTAAATCCTTTTTACAGAAAAATATGAGTACCGTGACGAACCGCGATTCGTTTTTTTACCTTAGCGAATTTGGGACTGTGTATGCCTCTGGGCAAAGTCGTTCAACGTTTTTCTTGACTCCAATGGAGGAACCAGGTTCAGAGATAGGGCCGAAACCCCGCCCTCAAAAACAGGGTAGACTTTACAAAGGACTCGCATTAGAAATTTCCAAACAAACGAGTATATCGGGTAAACCCTCGGCGTAAATCGCAAGGGAAATGAACGGTGATATCAACGCCAGGTGGAGGGTGATTTCAATTCTTGGGACCTTTCCATAGCTTGGGAACTGAGTTTGAAGAGTATGGTAATAAATAGTTACTCTTCATCGTCAAATAGAATGAATGAAAGATTAAAAAACAAAATTCTTATTTTTTACTTGTTGATTTAATCCGATTTAATTTGTGAATTTTTAAGACACTCGTTGATTTAATGGGGTTTATTACATTTTTTTACTTCTTGATTCAATCAGATTTAATTTGTGAATTTTTAAGACACTAGTTTAACGTGTTTGAGATGTGTACAAATTATAAAGAGATTAAAATTTGAATAGCTTTTATTGTATAATTTTTATTTTAACATTGTTATTCAATCTTTATAAAGAGATTAGTATATCATATATGGATCTATATTTTTAGATTCAATAGATTTTAAATTTATCACTCATGTAACTTTCTTCAATTTTCATAATTTTTTATTATTTATAAACTTTTTTCAATTTTTATAATTTTTTATTATTTATATTATTTATGTGTGTAGAATTAAACTTTCATTTACATTTATCCAATAGATTTTTTTTATATTTTTTATCCAATATTTATGTAATAGATTTTTTAATATATTTGTATCCAATAGATTTTGTGTGTAAAATTTTAAATGATGTAGTTTTTTGTAATTTTGTCAATATTATTATTTTAAAGAACCAACTACATTTCATCTAATACCTACATTTGTGTTTTTATTTGTATCTCTTTTAATCTATCTAAAAATACTTACCAAACCTTTATTTTTATAAATAACATAAGCAATATGTATGAAAGAGAGATAGTATATTGATTATTTGTTGTTGGACTTGAAATAGTTTAGAGTTTTGTTAGATTAAAATTTTTATTTTGTTTTCTTTAGTGATGGTAAAACAAAATTTAAATGTTTAATGATTAAATTGTACATTATTTTTTGTTATGCATATTATAATTGTATACATTTTTCTTATAGTGTTTCATTAGTATATTGACCATAGGGTTTCTATTAAAGTCTTGTGTAGAGTGTTTTCAAAGGACCATTTTGGGAAATTGCCTGGAAACAATTTCCTAACTCGGTATCTTGACACATGTGCCTTTTGTTGTAGCTGGGAACTGGGACGTCGTTGCACTAGTAATAGGTGGAGGGAGGTAACTCCCAGAGAAGCCCTCCCAGTACGCCCCAAGTTGGGTGGTCGACCATGTATGCACAAGGTTTTTAAAGTGATCTAACGAGGGACCCCCCTTTGTTGACACTCTATTCATGCAACCTAGGAGTTAGGATTCCTTTCCTTGGTAATTATAACATAAACATTTACCTTATTATAACACCTATACTTTATAACTCTTATCTAATTTAACCCTAATCTCACCCAACGCCTCTCAACAATAGTTATTTTAGCCACTATATCATCTAACCCATATAAGTTGTAACCAATAAATTTTAGAACATAACCTTATAAATCCTATGAATTTTAACATTTATAAGTCCTAAAAACTTGCAAATGTATATGCTCTTAACCATTAAATCTTAACCTGTATAACCTCTCCTACCTCTAACACTAATAAACTCTTATTACCCTTAACAATTATAATCGATGTAAATTTAACTTGCATAACACCTAAATAGCTTAACCATTATAACCCTTGAAAATTATCCCTAACATTTATAACTCCTACATCAGACTATGTATCTACCCCAAATGATAACCTTATACTATAGTCATGTAGTCACTTTCATTGTTAACTTATGTAACGCTCAAAAGAAATAAGTTTATAACATTTAACACTCAATCACTAGCATAGAAAAATGAACCCTTATGCCTAAATATTTTATCCCCTTAACCCCAAACACCTAAACACCTTAACCCTTTAACACCTTAAATCACATTCTATTATACCCTTAATCCTTAAACCCCCTAACTTGTAATTCTTGAAACTATAATCCCTTAGCCTTTGACCCTAAGCCCCTAAGCACTTAACCTTTTAACCCATAAATCTCCTAAACCATATTCTCTTAACCCCCTAACACTAATTCCTTAAACCATAAACCCTAAACCCTGTAACTCCTAATCCTATAATCCCTGACCCTTTAACCCCTAACCCCTTTGTTGAAAATCCCTAATCCATTAATCCCTAAACCCTAATTCCTTAACGCCCAACTCATTAAACCATAACCCCCTGATCCCTTGCCCCTTAGATCCCCTAATCCATAAATCCACCCTCTAAGCCTTAAACCCATAAATCCTTAATCCCTTGAACCCTTCAACCCTTAACCCATAATCCCTAATCCGCTTAACCTTTAGTTTCCCTAACTCCTAATCCCTTAAACCCCTGAAATTTAATCTCTTAACAACAAATCACTAGTCATTAATTAACACCTAAATCCACAAATCCCAAAACCCTCTATCCCATTAACCCCTTACACATTATCACCTGAACAACTTAATAACATAACCCATATTCCTTTATCCCCCTAACCATTAAACCGTTAATCACTTAACTCTTTATCCCATTAATTCCCTAAACCCTATTCTCTTAACCCCCAAACCCTAAATGCATCAAACCCTAAGTCCTTAACCCTTATCATTTGAAGCCCCTAACCCCTATTATTATAATCCCTAATCGGCCTTTAACCTCTAACCGCTTAAACGCTAATTCATAAGCCCTTAACCCCTAAACCCTAAACTCATTACAACTAACCCATTTAACCATAACCCCTTAAACCCATTACCCCTTAATCCCTAAAACCTCTCCCTAAATGCCATAAACCCTATTCTCTTAGCCCTTAACCTTAAATGCAATAACCCCTAACCCCTTAATTGGTATAGTCTGAACCTCTTAACCTCTAATCCACTAATCCCTATCCCCTAACCCATTAACCAATAATCTCTAATCCATTAAACCCTAAACCCCTACACAATAAACTCTTAACACCTAACCCATTAAACCATAACCCTTAAATACCCTATTCCATAGACCCCCTACCCTTAAACCCTACAACCCCTTACCCTTGACCCCTTAACCCATAATCCATAGTCCATTAACCTTTAAACACCCTAACCCCTATGCCTCTAAGATCCAAGACCTTGAACTTTATTCCTTTAACACCTAATCCCTAATCATTAGTTATCCCTGAACCCTAAATCATACATCTTCTTAACCCCCAATACCTTAATTACTTAACCACTTAACCCATATTTCTTTACCACCCTAACTGTTAATCTCCATAATTCTTAATTCCTTAAACCATAATCCCTTTACCCCTTGAACCTACACCCCTAAGAAATTAACTCTTTAACCCATAAATCCCCTAAACCTTATTTGATTAACCCCCTAACCCTTAATGCATAAACCCCCAAGTCTCTTATACCTTGAACCCCTTATCCCTAATCCCCTAGTCCCTAAACACTTAACCCCTAACCCCTTAACCACTAATCCTAAATCCCTTAACCTATGAACCCATAAACCTTAAACAAATAAAACATATCCTCTTAAACCATAACCGCTTAATATTTTAACCCCTAATCCATAAACCCCCTACCTCTCATCCCCAAATCCATAATGATTGTAACCCCTAAGCACCTAAGTGCCTAACAAATAAGCCCTTATACCATAATCCCTAATCTACTAACCTTTAAATACCCTAACCCCTAATACATTAAGCCCATATCCCTTGATCCTAAATCCCTTAACCCCTAATCCATAATCCTTAATTAAGACATAAATCCCCTAGTCCCCAAATCCTTTATCCCCTTAAACCCTTATACCTTAACACCTTAACCCATATTTCTTTATACCCCTAATCCTTAAACTCCCTAACTCATAATTCCATAAACCATAACACCTGAACTCCTGACTCCTAAACCCTTAAGCACTTAAGCCTCTAACCCTTAAATCCCCTAAACACACATTCTTTAAACTATAACCCCTTAAACCATGATCTCTAAACCACCGAGAACTTAACCCTTTAACCCATAAATCCCCTGAACTTTATTCTCTTAAACCCTAACCCTAAATGTATCAACCAATAGGTCCTTAACCCTTATCCCCTAAACCACATAACCCCTAGTCCCGTAATCCCTAACCCCTTAACCCATAATGCCTTAACTATTAATCACTAGGCCCTTAAACCCTTAAATGCATAAAAATTTAACCTTTTACACCTATCCTAGTAAACCATATCCCCCTAATCCCCTCACCCATAAATCCCTTAATCCATAAACCCCCTATCCCTAAGTTGTAAACACCTAAATTTAGTAGGACTTAACCCATATCCTTAACTCCCATGACTTTAACACCTTAAACCTTAGTCCTTTAAGTAATATTCCCTTACCCCCCTAGTGCTTGAACCCTAACCCCTTAACCCATGATCCATAAATCTGTAAGCACTTAACACTCTAACCCATAAATACCCTAACGCTTAATATCTTAACCACCTAACCCCTAAATGATCCAATCCCCAAGTCCTTAACCCTTATCCACTGGACCCCCTAACACCCAATCCCTTAATCCCTAACCTTAGCCTCTAATTGCTTAACCACTAATCCACAAGCCCTTAACCAATAAACCGTTAAACCCTAAAAAATAACCCATTAAACCATAAACCTCTAATTCCCTAATCCACAAACTCTCTACCCTTAATCCCTAAATCCCTTAAACCCTATACCTCCTAATCGTTAATCCCTTATCTGATCATCCATATTCCAATAACCTTTAAACACCCTAACCCTTAATAACCTAACCCCTAAAACCTTGATACTTAATTCCTAATCCCTAATCTATAAATCCTCTATCCTCTTAAAATCCCATGACATTAACACCTTAACCCCTTAGCCATTTAACCCATGTTCCTCTATCCCCTTAAGCCTTGAACCCCCTAACTCTTAAATCCTTAAACCACAACCACTTAACCCCTATCTGTTAAACCCCTAACCACTTAATCCTATAACCCATAAAATACATCAACCCTATTTTTTTAGACCCCTAACCCTAAATGCTTCAACCCTTAAGTTATTAATCGTTGTCCCTAAACCCCCTCTCCCCTAATCCTTTTCCCATTTACCCCAAAAAACTTAACTGCTAATACCAAAGAACTCAACCACTAAACCTATAAACCCTTAAAACCTAACCCATCAACTCGAAAAACCCTAATCCCCTAACCCTTAAGGCCCATAATCCCTAAACCCCTTAACCCCCAACACCTAAGCCCTTAACTTGTAGTCCCTATTCCATTAACCTTTAAATGCCCAAAACTCTAATCCCCTAATCCCTAATCCCTTAACCCCTAATCCTTAATCATTAATTGTTCCCTAAATATTGTAATCCCTAAAGCCCCTATCCCCTTAAAAACCAAGACATTAACACCTTTACCTCTTAACCCATTAATCCACACTCCTTTATCCCCTCAGACCTTAAACCCCTTAATTCATAATTACTTAAACTATAAGTTGTTAACCTCTAAACACTTAAGCACTTAACCCTCTAACGCATAAATCCCTTAAACCCTATTCTCTTAGTCCCCTAACATTATGTCCCCAAAACCCCATGTCCTTAAACCTTATCCCCTTTTAGTCAGTAATCCATGAGTTTTCAATGTAAAAAACCCTAAATTATTAACACCTGACCCATTAAACCATAAGCCCCTAATCCCCTAACCACTAAATTCCTTAATCCATAAACCCTCTACCCTTAATCCCTAAACCCCTAAATCCCTTAATCGTTAATCCCTCTAACTCATAACTCTTCATCCCTTAGTCTATAATTCATAATATATTAACCTTAAAATTCCTTATCCCATAAGCACCTAATACATAAGCCCTTGACCATTGATCCCATAATAGTTAATCCCTAATACCTAACCAACTCATAAATCCCCTAATCCCCATAACCCCTATAATGTTAACCTCGATAACCTAAACCCATTAATCCCTTAACCTATATTACTTTGCCCCCCCTAACCTTTCAACCTCCCTAACTTCCCATTCCTTAAACCCTAATCCCTTAACCATTTACTCCTAAACCTTTTAGCACTTAACACTCTAGCACATAAATCCCTAACTCCTAATATTTTAGCCCCTAAATGCCTCAACTCATAAGTCCTTAACCCTTGACTCCTAATCCCATGAACCTTAAGCCCTTGACCCTTAATCTCTCAACCCCTATGTTCAAACGCCCAATTAACCCCTAAATCCTATGTCACCTTAATCCCTAAAACATTAACACCTTAAATCATTAACCACCTAACTGATGTTACTTTATACCCTTAAACCTTAAACTTGCTAACTCCTCATTCCTTAAATTTTAACCCCTTAACTCGTGATCACTGAACCCCTAATTCCTTAACACTCTAAACTATATATCTTATGAACCCTATGCTCTTAGCCCCTTAAGCCTAAATGTCTCAATCACTAATTCCTTAATCATTATCCCTTGAAAACCCCAATCCTAGTCCCCCAATCCATAAGCCCTTAACCCCTAACCGCTAATCCATAACACCCTCATCCCCTAACCCCTAGATCCCATTCCTTAAAACCCCTATCCCTAAGCCCTAAACCACTAATTCCCTTAACCTCTAAATATCTTAACCCCTAATTAATTAACATGCATTCCCTCAATTGTTTACCTTTAAGCTTCCTAACCCTTAATCCCCCAAGTTATAAGCCATTAACTCTTAATCCCTTAACTCCTGATCATTAATCCCCAACTAACCCCTAAATACCCTATCCCCTTAACCCTAATAACCTTAAACACCTTAATTCCTTAAGCCCTTAACCCATATTCCTTTCCCCCAATCATTAAACCCCCTAGTTCATAATTCCTTAAACCCTTAACCCCTGACCCCTAAACCCCTAAGTACTTAACCCTTTAATCTAGAAATCTCATAAACCCTAATGTTTTAACCCCTAAATTCCTTAGCACCTAAGTCGTTTACTATTATCCCATGAACCTCCTAACTCTTATTCCCCTAATCCCTAAGCCCTTAACTTGTAACCCCTTATCCTTTAAATCCCTAATCCCTTAACCCATAAAATTTTAACCTTTAAATTGTTAAAACACATAAAATGTTAACACCTAACTCCTTAAACCATAAGTACGTAACCCCTTAGCCCCTATATCCCACAACCATAAACCCACCACTGTTGATCCACAAACCCCTTAACCCCTGATCCATATGCACTAAGCCCTTAAATTTAAATCCATAACCAGTTAACCTTTAAACATGCTAATCCCTAAGACCCTAATCCCTAAATAATTGACCCTAAATCCCTTAACCCTCACCATTAATCCCTAATTAACCCTTAAATCATATAATACTTATATCCCCTGTCTCATTAAGCCTCATGACCTTATCCCATTAATCGCTTAATCCCTTTATCGATATTCCTTTATATGTGTAATCCTTAAACTACCTAACTTATAATTCCTTAAATCCTAACCACTTAACCATTGACCCATAGACCCCTAAGAACATAACAATCTAAACCATTATTCTCGTATCCCCTACTCTCTTAAAACCCTTGTCCCTAAATTCCTCATCCCCTCCCATGTCATAAACCATTATTCTTTGAACCCCTTTACCGATAATTCCATAATCACTTATAGTTTAACATATAATCCCTTAAACCCTAAACCCTCAATCCTTGAGATCTTAACGTTGAAACCCTTAAACCATAACACTTTAATTCCTTAACCCCTAAATAACGAAATCCATAAACCCACTATCCCTATAACCCTTAATCCATAAATCCCCTAACCCCTAAACCCTAACACCTTAGCTTGTAATCCCTAATCTATTACCATTTAAATGCTCAAACACCTAATCCCTAAGACCTTAGCCATTGATCCTTAATACATTAACCCCTAGCCCATAATCCCTAAATTATGCCTAAACCATATTATCTTATCCCCTTAATACCTAAGACCTTAAAACATGAACTACTTAAACCATATTCCTTTACCCCCCTAATCATTAAAACGCCTAACTCAATGATTCATTATACCATAACCCCTTATCGCCTAACTGATAAATGATAAAGCTCCTAAAGCTCTAACCCATAAATCTTATGAACCTTATTATCTTAATCACCAAACACTAAATGCATCAACCCCTAAGTCCTTAATAATTTTCCAATGAACCCCCTAGTCCCGCAATCCCTAACCCCTTAACCCTTAATGCATTAACCACTTATGACTAAGCTCAAACCTCTAAACTGGTAAACCTTTAACCCTTAACACCTAACTAGTTAAACCACAACCACCTAATCCCCTAATCCCTAAACCCCTAACACCTTTAACCCTTCAACAATTTAACCCCTAACCTATAATATACTAGCCATTAATCATGAATGTGATCCTAATTCAGTAAACTTTAAACACCCTAACTCTTGCCCCCTACCTTAATCCCTTAATCAATAACCCTTAATATGCTAATAGGTAATGACGTAATCCCTAGGCCCTGGACCAATAATCCCTAGATTGTTAACCTTTAAATGACGTAACCCCTAAACCCTATATCCCCTTAAATCCCAATATCTTAAAACGTTCACCTTACCCACCTAGCACAAATTTCTTTATATTTCGATGCCTTAAACTATTAACTCACAATTCCTTAAAATGTAAGCCCTTAACTCATTACACCTAAACACTTAAGCTCTTAAAGGTCTAACCCATAAATTCCCTCAACCCTATTGTATTATCCCCCTATAACTAAATCCCTCCAACCTTAATTCCTCAAATCTCATCCCATGAAACACGTAACCCTTAATCCCATACTAGCTAAAATCATAACCACTAATGCCTTTATTATTAATACCTAAACCTTTAACCCCTAAACTATGAACGCTTGACACCTAACCCATTAAACCATCAACCTATAATCTCATAACCTCTAAATCCCCTAATCCATAAACTCCCTACTCCAAAGTCCTGAATCCCCAGATCCCTTTAACTTGTATCCCCTAATCCCTTAACCTGTATGACTAGTCCATTAATATTAAGTCACCCTAACCCCTACACCCCTAAGCCCTAAACCCTTGAACTTGAATCCATTAACACATAATCCCTTATCACTACTTAACCCATAAATACCCTAATTATCCAAAAACCATAAATTCGCTTAACCACCTAGACACCTTAAACCATTGACAATTTAACCCATATTCTTTTATTCCCCCTTGACAATTTAACCCGTATTCTCTTATTCCCCAAACCCTTAAGCCCCCAAAATCATAATTCCTTAAACAAGAATCCCTTAAGCGCTTAAGCACATGACTCTCTAACCAATTAATCCCATAAACCATTTGTTTCCAATCCCCTATCACTAAGTTCCTCAACCTCTATGGACTTAACCTTTATCCCAAAAAACCCTATCCTCTAATCTCTAAATACTCAACCCCTTAGCTCCTAAACCCTTCACCACTCATCCCAAATCCATTATCTACTAAGCCCATAAATCCTAAGCCATTGAAAACTAACTCGTTAAGCCATTAACCCATAATCCCCTAACCCTTGAATCCTCTAATCCGTAAAACATACCCTTAATCCCTAAACCTGTGAGGCCCTTAACCCCTATCCCTTAATCCCTTAACCTATAACCACAAATTTGTTAACCTTTAAACACTCTGACACCTAATCTAATAAACCGTAACCCATAATCCTTAATACCTAATTAGATCCTAAATACTTGAATTTCCTATTAGACCTTAACACCTTAATCGCTTAACCCGTATTTCTCTATACCCCTAGTAAAACCCTACCTCTAAGGGGTAAATCCCTAAATCTGTTAGCTCCTAACCCCTAAGAACCTAGCCCTTAATCCCCAATCCATTAATCTTTAAATGCCCTAAGCCCTAAGCCCCTAATCCTTGATCCCTTGAAATTTAATATGTTAACCCATAATCCACAATCCCCAATTAACACATAAGTCCCCTAATACCTAAAACTTCTATCCGCTTAACCCACAAGACCTTAACGCCTTGACAACTTAACCCATATTCCTTTATCCCCCTAACCCTTAAACTACCCAACTCCTCATTCGTTATACCATAACCCATTAACCCATGACCACTAAACCACTAAGTACGTAACCCTTTAACAGATAAGTCCCTGCATCCTTATTATCATAACTCCCTAACCCTAAAGCAATCAATCACTAGGTTCTGAAACCTTATCCCCTAAGCCCCCTAACCCTTAGTCCCCTAAATTATAGTCCCTTAAACTCTAATCCCTTAATAGCTAATCACCACACTAGTAACCCCTATGCCCCTAAATGTTTAACCCTTAACACCTAATCCATTAAGCCATAATCAACAAACCCTTAAATCTCTTAATGCATAAACACCTTATCTTTAAGCCCTAGAAACATAAATTTGTTAACCCATAAACCCCCTAACCCCTAATCCATTAAACTTTGAATCCCTAACCTCTAATCCCCTAAGCCCTAATCCCTTTACCCTTAATCTCATAACCCCTAATGCCTAACCCCTAAATCCCCTGTCTCCTTAATGTGAGTGACCTTAACACCTTAACCTCTTAATCCCTTAACCAATATTCCCTAATATCCATAATCCTTGAGCCCCCTAACTCCTAATTCCTTAATGTGAGTGACCTTAACACCTTAACCTCTTAATCCCTTAACCAATATTCCCTAATATCCATAATCGTTGAGCCCCGTAACTCCTAATTCCTTATTTAAGGCTAAACCCTTAACTATTAAGCCCTAAGCCCTTATTATGTAAACCCCTAAATCCTTAACCCTTAACACCTAACCCTTTAGACCATAACCCCTTAATCCCTGAATTGATAAATTCCAACCATAAACCCCCTACCCCATATCCATAAACCCCTAATGTTCGTAAACGTTAAGCCACAAAATACCTAACCCCTAAGCCCCCTCAACTAGTAATCCCTAATTCGTTAACCTTTAAATTCTCTAAACCATAATTCCCCAAGCACTAAGTAATTACACCTCAATTCCTTAATCCCTAATTCCTTATTGCTAATTAACCTCTTATCCCATAATCCCTAAAGTGCCTATGTCGTTAGCACCCATGACCTTAACCTACATTTTGTTATCCCCATAATCCTCAAAACCCCTAACTTCTAATTCTTAAACCCTAACACTTTCAGCTTTGACTCATAAACCGCTAATCACTTAACACTCTAAACCATAAATCCATGAACCCCTAATCTTTTAACCCACTAACCCTTGAATGCCTCAACTCCTAAGTCCTTATCCCTAAACCCTAATTCCTTAACGCCCAACTCATTAAACCATAACCCCCTGATCCCTTGCCCCTTAGATCCCCTAATCCATAAATCCACCCTCTAAGCCTTAAACCCATAAACCCATAAATCCTTAATCCCTTTAACCCTTCAACCCTTAACCCATAATCCCTAATCCCCTTAACCTTTAGTTTCCCTAACTCCTAATCCCTTATACCCCTGAAATTTAATCTCTTAACAACAAATCAATAGTCACTAATTAACACCTAAATCCACAAATCCCAAAACCCTCTATCCCATTATCCCCCTAACCATTAAACCGTTAATCACTTAACTCTTTATCCCATTAATTCCCTAAACCCTATTCTCTTATGCCCCAAACCCTAAATGCATCAAACCCTAAGTCCTTAACCCTTATCATTTGAAGCCCCTAACCCCTATTATTATAATCCCTAATCGGCCTTTAACCTCTAACCCCTTAAACGCTAATTCATAAGCCCTTAACCCCTAAACCCTAAACTCATTACAACTAACCCATTTAACCATAACCCCTTAAACCCATTACCCCTTAATCCCTAAAACATCTCCCTAAATGCCATAAACCCTATTCTCTTAGCCCCTAACCTTAAATGCATTAACCCCTAACCCCTTAATTGGTATATTCTGAACCTCTTAACCTCTAATCCACTAATCCCTATCCCCTAAACCCTTAACCAATAATCTCTAATCCATTAAACCCTAAACCCCTACACAATAAACTATTAACACCTAACCCATTAAACCATAACCCTTAAATACCCTATTCCATAGACCCCCTACCCTTAATCCCTAAACCCTACAACCCCTTACCCTTGATCCCTTAACCCACAATCCATAGTCCATTAACCTTTAAACACCCTAACCCCTATGCCTCTAAGATCCAAGACCTTGAACTTTATTCCTTTAACACCTAATCCCTAATCATTAGTTATCCCTGAACCCTAAATCATACATCTTCTTAACCCCCAATACCTTAATTACTTAACCACTTAACCCATATTTCTTTACCCCCCTAACTGTTAATCTCCATAATTCTTAATTCCTTAAACCATAATCCCTTTACCCCTTGAACCTACACCCCTAAGAAATTAACTCTTTAACCCATAAATCCCATAAACCTTATTTGATTAACCCCCTAACCCTTAATGCATAAACCCCCAAGTCTCTTATACCTTGAACCCCTTATCCCTAATCCCCTAGTCCCTAAACACTTAACCCCTAACCCCTTAACCACAAATCCTAAATCCCTTAACCTATGAACCCATAAACCTTAAACAAATAAAACATATCCTCTTAAACCATAACCGCTTAATCTTTTAACCCGTAATCCATAAACCCCCTACCTCTCATCCCCAAATACATAATGATTGTAACCCCTAAGCACCCAAGCACCTAACAAATAAGCCCTTATACCATAATCCCTAATCTACTAACCTTTAAATACCCTAACCCCTAATACATTAAGCTGAGATCCCTTGATCCTAAATCCCTTAACCCCTAATCCATAATCCTTAATTAAGACATAAATCCCCTAGTCCCCAAATCCTTTATCCCCTTAAACCCTTATACCTTAACACCTTAACCCATATTTCTTTATACCCCTAATCCTTAAACTCCCTAACTCATAATTCCATAAATCGTAACACCTCAACTCCTGACTCCTAAACCCTTAAGCACTTAAGCCTCTAACCCTTAAATCCCCTAAACACACATTCTTTAAACTATAACCCCTTAAGCCATGATCTCTAAACCACTGAGCACTTAACCCTTTAACCCATAAATCCCCTGAACTTTATTCTCTTAAACCCCTAACCCTAAATGTATCAACCAATAGGTCCTTAACCCTTATCCCCTAAACCACATAACCCCTAGTCCCGTAATCCCTAACCCCTTAACCCATAATGCCTTAACTATTAATCACTAGGCCCTTAAACCCTTAAACGCATAAAAATTTAACCTTTTACACCTATCCCAGTAAACCATATCCCCCTAATCCCCTCACCCATAAATCCCTTAATCCATAAACCCCCTATCCCTAAGTTGTAAACACCTAAATTTAGTAGAACTTAACCCATATCCTTAACTCCCATGACTTTAACACCTTAAACCTTAGTCCTTTAAGTAATATTCCCTTACCCCCCTAGTGCTTGAACCCTAACCCCTTAACCCATGATCCATAAATCTGTAAGCACTTAACACTCTAACCCATAAATACCCTAAGGATTAATATCTTAACCACCTAACCCCTAAATGATCCAATCCCCAAGTCCTTAACCCTTATCCACTGGACCCCCTAACACCCAATCCCTTAATCCCTAACCTTAGCCTCTAATTGTTTAACCACTAATCCACAATCCCTAAACCAATAAACCGTTAAACCCTAAAAAATAACCCATTAAACCATAAACCTCTAATTCCCTAATCCACAAACTCTCTACCCTTAATCCCTAAATCCCTTAAACCCTATACCTCCTGATCGTTAATCCATTATCTGATCATCCATATTCCAATAACCTTTAAACACCCTAACCCTTAATAACCTAAGCCCTAAAACCTTGATACTTAATTCCTAATCCCTAATCTATAAATCCTCTATCCTCTTAAAATCCCATGACATTAACACCTTAACCCCTTAGCCATTCAACCCATGTTCCTCTATCCCCTTAAGCCTTGAACCCCCTAACTCTTAAATCCTTAAACCACAACCACTTAACCCCTATTTGTTAAACCCCTAACCACTTATTCCTATAACCCATAAAATACATCAACCCTATTTTTTAGACCCCTAACCCTAAATGCTTCAACCCTTAAGTTATTAATCGTTGTCCCTAAACCCCCTCTCCCCTAATCCTTTTCCCATTTACCCCAAAAAACTTAACTGCTAATACCAAAGAACTCAACCACTAAACCTATAAACCCTTAAAACCTAACCCATTAACTCGAAAACCCTAATCCCCTAACCCTTCAAGCCCATAATCCCTAAACCCCCTAACCCCCAACACCTAAGCCCTTAACTTGTAGTCCCTATTCCATTAACCTTTAAATGCCCAAAACTCTAATCCCCTAATCCCTAATCCCTTAACCCCTAATACTTAATCATTAATTGTTCCCTAAATATTGTAATCCCTAAACCCCCTATCCCCTTAAAAACCAAGACATTAACACCTTTACCTCTTAACCCATTAATCCACACTCCTTTATCCCCTCAGACCTTAAACCCCTTAATTCATAATTACTTAAACTATAAGTTGTTAACCTCTAAACACTTAAGCACTTAACCCTCTAACGCATAAATCCCTTAAACCCTATTCTCTTAGCCCCCTAACATTATGTGCCCAAAACCCCATGTCCTTAAACCTTATCCCCTTTTAGTCAGTAATCCATGAGTTGTCAACGTAAAAAACCCTAAATTATTAACACCTGACCCATTAAACCATAAGCCCCTAATCCCCTAACCACTAAACTCCCTAATCCATAAACCCTCTACCCTTAATCCCTAAACCCCTAAATCCCTTAATCGTTAATCCCTCTAACTCCTAACTCTTCATCCCTTAGTCTATAATTCATAATGTATTAACCTTAAAATTCCTTATCCCATAAGCACCTAATACATAAGCCCTTGACCATTGATCCCATAATAGCTAATCCCTAATACCTAACTAACTCATAATCCCCTGATCCCCATAACCCCTATAATGTTAACCTCGATAACCTAAACCCATTAATCTCTTAACCTATATTACTTTGCCCCCCCTAACCTTTCAACCTCCCTAACTTCCCATTCCTTAAACCCTAGTCCCTTAACCATTTGCTCCTAAACCTTTTAGCACTTAACACTCTAGCGCAGAAATCCCTAACTCCTAATAATTTAGCCCCTAAATGCCTCAACTCATAAGTCCTTAACCCCTGACTCCTAATCCCATGAACCTTAAGCCCTTGACCCTTAATCTCTTAACCCCTATGTTCAAACGCCCAATTAACCCCTAAAGCCTATGTCACCTTAATCCCTAAAACATTAACACCTTAAATCATTAACCACCTAACTGGTGTTACTTTATACCCTTAAATCTTAAACTTGCTAACTCCTCATTCCTTCAATTTTAACCCCTTAACTCGTGATCACTGAACCCCTAATTCCTTAACACTCTAAACTATATATCTTATGAACCCTATGCTCTTAGCCCCTTAAGCCTAAATGTCTCAACCACTAATTGCTTAATTATTATCCCTTGAAAACCCCAATCCTAGTCCCCTAATCCATAAGCCCTTAACCCCTAACCACTAATCCATAACACCCTCATCCCCTAACCCCTAGATCCCATTCCTTAAAACCCCTATCCCTAAGCCCTAAACCACTAATTCCCTTAACCTCTAAATATCTTAACCCCTAATTAATTAACATGCATTCCCTCAATTGTTTACCTTTAAGCTTCCTAACCCTTAATCCCCCAAGCTATAAGCCATTAACTCTTAATCTTTTAACTCCTGATCATTAATCCCCAACTAACCCCTAAATACCCTATCCCCTTAACCCTAATAACCTTAAACACCTTAATTCCTTAAGCCCTTAACCCATATTCCTTTCCCCCCCATCATTAAACACCCTAGTTCATAATTCCTTAAACCCCTAACGTCTGACCCCTAAACCCCTAAGTACTTAACCCTTTAATCTAGAAATCTCATAAACCCTAATGTTTTAACCCCTAAATTCCTTAGCACCTAAGTCATTTACTATTATCCCATGAACCTCCTAACTCTTATTCCCCTAATCCCTAAGCCCTTAACTTGTAACCCCTTATCCTTTAAATCCCTAATCCCTTAACCCATAAAATCTTAACCTTTAAATTCTTAAAACACATAAAGTGTTAACACCTAACTCCTTAAACCATAAGTACGTAACCCCTTAGCCCCTATATCCCACAACCATAAACCCACCACTGTTGATCCACAAACCCCTAAACCCCTTAATCCCTGATCCATATGCACTAAGCCCTTAAATTTAAATCCATAACCAGTTAACCTTTAAACATGCTAATCCCTAAGACCCTAATCCCTAAATAATTGACCCTAAATCCCTTAACCCTCACCATTAATCCCTAATTAACCCTTAAATCATATAATACTTATATCCCCTGTCTCATTAAGCCTCATGACCTTATCCCATTAATCGATTAATCCCTTTACCGATATTCCTTTATATGTGTAATCCTTAAACTACCTAACTTATAATTCCTTAAATCCTAACCACTTAACCATTGACCCATAGACCCCTAAGAACATAACAATTTAAACCATTATTCTCGTATCCCCTACTCTCTTAAAACCCTTGTCCCTAAATTCCTCATCCCCTCCCATGTCATAAACCATTATCCTTTGAACCCCTTTACCGATAATTCCATAATCACTGATAGTTTAACATATAATCCCTTAAACCCTAAACCCTCAATCCTTGAGATCTTAACATTGAAACCCTTAAACCATAACACTTTAATTCCTTAACCCCTAAATAGCAAAATCCATAAACCCACTATCCTTATAACCCTTAATCCATAAATCCCCTAACACCTAAACCCTAACACGTTAGCTTGTAATCCCTAATCTATTAACATTTAAATGCTCAAACACCTAATCCCTAAGACCTTAGCCATTGATCCTTAATACATTAACCCCTAGCCCATAATCCCTAAATTATGCTTAAACCATATTATCTTATCCACTTAATACCTAAGACCTTAAAACATGAACTACTTAAGCCATATTCCTTTACCTCCCTAATCATTAAAACGCCTAACTGAATGATTCATTATACCATAACCCCTTATCGCCTAACTAATAAATGATAAAGCACCTAAAGCTCTAACCCATAAATCCTATGAACCTTATTATCTTAATCACCAAACACTAAATGCATCAACCCCTAAGTCCTTAACAATTTTCCAATGAACTCCCTAGTCCCGCAATCCCTAACCCCTTAACCCTTAATGCATTAACCACTTATGACTAAGCTCAAACCTCTAAACTGGTAAACCTTTAACCCTTAACACCTAACCAGTTAAACCACAACCACCTAATACCCTGACAACTAAATCCCCTGATCCCTAAACCCCTAACACCTTTAACCCTTCAACAATTTAACCCCTAACCTATAATATACTAGCCATTAATCATGAATGTGATCCTAATCCAGTAAACTTTAAACACCCTAACTCTTGCCCCCTACCCTAATCCCTTAACCCTTAATCCCTTAATCAATAACCCTTAATATGCTAATAGGTAATGCCGTAATCCCTAGGCCCTGGACCAATAATCCCTAGATTGTTAACCTTTAAATGACGTAACCCCTAAACCCTATATCCTCTTAAATCCCAATATCTTAAAACGTTCACTCCTTACCCTCGTAGCCCAAATTTCTTTATATTTCGATGCCTTAAACTATTAACTCACAATTCCTTAAAATGTAAGCCCTTAACTCATTACCCCTAAACACTTAAGCTCTTAAAGGTCTAACCCATAAATTCCCTAAACCCTATTGTATTATCCCCCTATAACTAAATCCCTCAAACCTTAATTCCTCAAGTCTCATCCCATGAAACACGTAACCCTTAATCCCATAATACCTAAAATCATAACCACTAATCCCTTTATTATTAATACCTAAACCTTTAAGCCCTAAACTATGAATGCTTGACACCTAACCCATTAAACCATAAACCTATAATCTCATAACCTCTAAATCCCCTAATCCATAAACTCCCTACTCCAAAGTCCTAAATCCCCAGATCCCTTTAACTTGTAACCCCTAATCCCTTAACCTGTATTCCTAGTCCATTAATATTGAGTCACCCTAACCCCTACACCCCTAAGCCCTAAACCCTTGAACTTGAATCCATTAACACATAATCCCTTATCACTACTTAACCCATAAATACCCTAATTATCCAAAAACCATAAATTCCCTTAACCACCTAGACACCTTAAACCCTTGACAATTTAACCCATATTCTTTTATTCCCCCTTGACAATTTAACCCGTATTCTCTTATTCCCCAAACCCTTAAGCCCCCAAAATCATAATTCCTTAAACAAGAATCCCTTAAGCGCCTAAGCACATGACTCTCTAACCAATTAATCCCATAAACCATTTTTTTCCAATCCCCTATCACTAAGTTCCTCAACCTCTATGGACTTAACCTTTATCCCAAAAAACCCTATCCCCTAATCTCTAAATACTCAACCCCTTAGCTCCTAAACCCTTCACCACTCATCCCAAATCTATTAACTACTAAGCCCATAAATCCTAAACCATTGAAAACTAACCCGTTAAACCATTAACTCATAATCCCCTAACCCTTGAATCCTCTAATCCATAAAACCTACCCTTAAGCCCTAAACCTGTGAGGCCCTTAACCCCTATCCCCTAATCCCCCAACCTATAACCACAAATTTGTTAACCTTTAAACACTCTGACCCCTAATCTAATAAACCGTAACCCATAATCCTTAATACCTAATTAGATCCTGAATACTTGAATTTCCTATTAGACCTAACACCTTAATCGCTTAACCCGTATTTCTCTATACCCCTAATAAAACCCTACCTCTAAGGGGTAAATCCCTAAATCTGTTAGCTCCTAACCCCTAAGAACTTAGCCCTTAATCCCCAATCCATTAATCTTTAAATGCCCTAAGCCCTAAGCCCCTAATCCCCGATCCCTTGAAATTTAATCTGTTAACCCATAATCCACAATCCCCAATTAACACATAAGTCCTCTAATACCTAAAACTTCTATTCGCTTAACCCACAAGACCTTAATGCCTTGACAACTTAACCCATATTCCTTTATCCCCCTAACCCTTAAACTACCCAACTCCTCATTCGTTATACCATAACCCATTAACCCATGACCACTAAACCACTAAGTACGTAACCCTTTAACCGATAAGTCTCTGCATCCTTATTATCATAACTCCCTAACCCTAAAGCAATCAATCACTAGGTTCTGAAACCTTATCCCCTAAGCCCCCTAACCCTTAGTCCCCTAAATTATAGTCCCTTAAACTCTAATCCCTTAAGAGCTAATCACCACACTAGTAACCCCTATGCCCCTAAATGTTTAACCCTTAACACCTAATCCATTAAGCCATAATCAACGAGCCCTTAAATCTCTTAATGCATAAACCCCTTATCTTTAAGCCTTACAAACATAAATTTGTTAACCCATAAACCCCCTAACCCCTAATCCATTAAACTTTGAATCCCTAACCTCTAATCCCCTAAGCCCTAATCCCTTTACCCTTAATCTCATAACCCCTAATGCCTAACCCCTAAATCCCCTGTCTCCTTAATGTGAGTGACCTTAACACCTTAACCTCTTAATCCATTAACCAATATTCCCTAATATCCATAATCCTTGCTCCCCCTAACTCCTAATTCCTTAATGTGAGTGACTTTAACACCTTAACCTCTTAATCCCTTAACCAATATTCCCTAATATCCATAATCCTTGAGCCCCCTAACTCCTAATTCCTTATTTAAGGCTAAACCCTTAACTATTAAGCCCTAATCCCTTATTGTGTAAACCCCTAAATCCTTAACCCTTAACACCTAACCCCTTAGACCATAACCCCTTAATCCCCGAATTGGTAAATTCCAACCATAAACCCCCTACCCCATATCCATAAACCCCTAATGTTCATAAACATTAAGCCACAAAATACCTAACCCCTAAGCCCCCTCAACTAGTAATCCCTAATTCATTAACCATTAAATTCCCTAAACCATAATTCCCTAAGCACTAAGCAATTACACCTCAATTCCTTAATCCCTAATTTCTTATCGCTAATTAACCTCTTATCCCATAATCCCTAAAGTGCCTATGTCGTTAGCACCCATGACCTTAACATACATTTTGTTATCCCCGTAATCCTCAAAACCCCTAACTTCTAATTCTTAAACCCTAACACTTTCAGCTTTGAGTCGTAAACCACTAATCACTTAACAGTCTAACCCATAAATCCATGAACCCCTAATCTTTTAACCCACTAACCCTTGAATGCCTCAACTCCTAAGTCCTTATTCCTAAACCCTAGTTCCTTAACGCCCAACTCATTAAACCATAACCCCCTGATCCCTTGCCCCTTAGATCCCCTAATCCATAAATCCACCCTCTAAGCCTTAAGCCCATAAATCCTTAATCCCTTTAACCCTTCAACCCTTAACCCATAATCCCTAATCCCCTTAACCTTTAGTTTCCCTAACTCCTAATCCCTTAAACCCCTGAAATTTAATCTCTTAACAACAAATCAATAGTCACTAATTAACACCTAAATCCACAAATCCCAAAACCCTCTATCCCATTAACCCCTTACACATTATCACCTTAACAACTTAATAACATAACCCATATTACTTTATCCCCCTAACCATTAAACCATTAATCACTTAACTCTTTATCCCATTAATTCCCTAAACCCTATTCTCTTACGCCCCAAACCCTAAATGCATCAAACACTTAGTCCTTAACCCTTATCATTTGAATCCCCTGACCCCTATTATTATAATCCCTAATTGGGCTTTAACCTCTAACCCCTTAAACGCTAATTCATAAGCCCTTAACCCCTAAACCCTAAACTCATTACAACTAACCCATTTAACCATAACCCCTTAAACCCATTACCCCTTAATCCCTAAAACCTCTCCCTAAATGCCATAAACCCTATTCTCTTAGCCCCTAACCTTAAATGCATTAACCCCTAACCCCTTAATTGGTATATTCTGAACCTCTTAACCTCTAATCCACTAATCCCTATCCCCTAACCCCTTAACCAATAATTTCTAATCCATTAAACCCTAAACCCCTACACAATAAACTCTTAACACCTAACCCATTAAACCATAACCCTTAAATACCCTATTCCATAGACCCCCTACCCTTAATCCCTAAACCCTACAACCCCTTACCCTTGACCCCTTAACCCATAATCCATAGTCCTTTAACCTTTAAACACCCTAACCCCTATGCCTCTAAGATCCAAGACCTTGAACTTTATTCCTTTAACACCTAATCCCTAATCATTAGTTATCCCTGAACCCTAAATCATACATCTTCTTAACCCCCAATACCTTAATTACTTAACCACTTAACCCATATTTCTTTACCCCCCTAACTGTTAATCTCCATAATCCTTAATTCCTTAAACCTTAATCCCTTTACCCCTTGAACCTACACCCCTAAGAAATTAACTCCTTAACCCATAAATCCCCTAAACCTTATTTGATTAACCCCCTAACCCTTAATGCATAAACCCCCAAGTCTCTTATACCTTGAACCCCTTATCCCTAATCCCCTAGTCCCTAAACACTTAACCCCTAACCCCTTAACCACTAATCCTAAATCCCTTAACCTATGAACCCATAAACCTTAAACAAATAAAACATATCCTCTTAAACCATAACCGCTTAATCTTTTAACCCCTAATCCATAAACCCCCTACCTCTCATCCCCAAATCCATAATGATTGTAACCCCTAAGCACCCAAGCGCCTAACAAATAAGCCCTTATACCACAATCCCTAATCTACTAACCTTTAAATACCCTAACCCCTAATACATTAAGCCCAGATCCCTTGATCCTAAATCCCATAACCCCTAATCCATAATACTTAATTAAGACATAAATCCCCTAGTCCCCAAATCCTTTATCCCCTTAAACCCTTATACCTTAACACCTTAACCCATTTTTCTTTATACCCCTAATCCTTAAACTCCCTAACTCATAATTCCATAAACCGTAACACCTCAACTCCTGACTCCTAAACCCTTAAGCACTTAAGCCTCTAACCCCTAAATCCCCTAAACACACATTCTTTAAACTATAACCCCTTAAGCCATGATCTCTAAACCACCGAGAACTTAACCCTTTAACCCATAAATCCCCTGAACTTTATTCTCTTAAACCCCTAACCGTAAATGTATCAACCAACAGGTCCTTAACCCTTATCCCCTAAACCACATAACCCCTAGTCACGTAATCCCTAACCCCTTAACCAATAATGCCTTAACTATTAATCACTAGGCACTTAAACCCTTAAACACATAAAAATTTAACCTTTTACACCTATCCCAATAAACCATATCCCCGTAATCCCCTCATCCATAAATCCCTTAATCCATAAACCCCCTATCCCTAAGTTGTAAACACCTAAATTTAGTAGGACTTAACCCATATCCTTAACTCCCATGACTTTAACAACTTAAACCTTAGTCCTTTAAGTAATATTCCCTTACCCCCCTAGTGCTTGAACCCTAAACCCTTAACCCATGATCCATAAATCTGTAAGCACTTAACACTCTAACCCATAAATACCCTAGCGCTTAATATCTTAACCACCTAACCCCTAAATGATCCAATCCCCAAGTCGTTAACCCTTATCCACTGGACCCCCTAACACCCAATCCCTTAATCCCTAACCTTAGCCTCTAATTGCTTAACCACTAATCCACAAGCCCTTAACCAATAAACCGTTAAACCCTAAAAAATAACCCATTAAACCATAAACCTCTAATTCCCTAATCCACAAACTCTCTTTCCTTAATCCCTAAATCCCTTAAACCCTATACCTCCTGATCGTTAATCCCTTATGGGTGATTCCATGAAGATGGGTAACACTTTTTGGCCAAATTTGGCGATGAAAACCTGATTTTTTACTCATGTGCTAGATAGAAGCCCTCAAAACGCATATATGCCATGTGAATTTTGACTTGCAGTAAAAAAACAAATTGTAGAATATTATGTTGGCTTCATAGTGATATTTTTTTAAAAATATTTCGATGTCATTTAATGTGTGAATTTTTGCATTTAATGAACTGTGTGACCTTAAAAATTTGAGGAAGC
>LPNX010672019.1:54880-255548 GCA_001517045.1 Pseudotsuga menziesii | reverse complement strand
TTTTTAGACATAAGCATCTCGATCGAGTCCATACCTCGACCGAGTTAATACCTCGACCGAGGTATTTATTAACCCTCGGTCGAGGTTTTAATACCACGAACGAGGGTTAATAAATACCTCGGTCGAGGGCTGAAAAAAACCTCGGTCGAGGGCTTGATAAAACCTTGGTCGAGATATTAAAACCTCGGTCGAGGGCTTGTTAAACCCTCGACCGAGGTACATTTTTTTGTTTTTGCCTAAAAGCGCTTGCCAAAAAGTGTTACCCAGGTCCATGGATTCACCCTTATCTAATCATCCATATTCCAATAACCTTTAAACACCCTAACCCTTAATAACCTAACCCCTAAAACCTTGATACTTAATTCCTAATCCCTAATCTATAAATCATCTATCCTCTTAAAATCCCATGACATTAACACCTTAACCCCTTAGCAATTCAACCCATGTTCCTCTATCCCCTTAAGCCTTGAACCCCCTAACTCTTAAATCCTTAAACCACAACCACTTAACCCCTATCTGTTAAACCCCTAACCACTTATAACTATAACCCATAAAATACATCAACCCTATTTTTTTAGACCCCTAACCCTAAATGCTTCAACCCTTAAGTTATTAATCGTTGTCCCTAAACCCCCTCTCCCCTAATCCTTTTCCCATTTACCCCAAAAAACTTAACTGCTAATACCAAACAACTCAACCACTAAACCACTAAACCCTTAAAACCTAACCCATGAACTCGAAAAACCCTAATCCCCTAACCCTTAAGGCCCGTAATCCCTAAATCCCCTAACCCCCAACACCTAAGCCCTTAACTTGTGGTCCCTATTCCATTAACCATTAAATTCCCAAAACTCTAATCCCCTAATCCCTAATCCCTTAACCCCTAATCCTTAATCATTAATTGTTCCCTAAATATTGTAATCCCTAAAGCCCCTATCCCCTTAAAAACCAAGACATTAACACCTTTACCTCTTAACCCATTAATCCACACTCCTTTATCCCCTCAGACCTTAAACCCCTTAATTCATAATTACTTAAACTATAATTTGTTAACCTCTAAACACTTAAGCACTTAACCCTCTAACACATAAATCCCTTAAACCGTATTCTCTTAGCCCCCTAGCATTATGTGCCCAAAACCCCATGTCCTTAAACCTTATCCCCTTTTAGTCAGTAATCCATGAGTTGTCAATGTAAAAAACCCTAAATTATTAACACCTGACCCATTAAACCATAAGCCCCTAATCCCCTAACCACTAAATTCCCTAATCCATAAACCCTCTACCCTTAATCCCTAAACCCCTAAATCCCTTAATCGTTAATCCCTCTAAATCCTAACTCTTCATCCCTTAGTCTATAATTCATAATGTATTAACCTTAAAATTCCTTATCCCATAAGCACCTAATAGATAAGCCCTTGACCATTGATCCCATAATAGTTAATCCCTAATACCTAACTAACTCATAAATCCCCTAATCCCCATAACCCCTATAATGTTAACCTCGATAACCTAAACCCATTAATCCCTTAACCTATATTACTTTGCCCCCCCTAACCTTTCAACCTCCCTAACTTCCCATTCCTTAAACCCTAGTCCCTTAACCATTTACTCCTAAACCTTTTAGCACTTAACACTCTAGCGCAGAAATCCCTAACTCCCAATATTTTAGCCCCTAAATTCCTCAACTCATAAGTCCTTAACCCTTGACTCCTAATCCCATGAACCTTAAGCCCTTGACCCTTAATCTCTTAACCCCTATGTTCAAACGCCCAATTAACCCCTAAAGCCTATGTCACCTTAATCCCTAAAACATTAACACCTTAAATCATTAACCACCTAACTGATGTTACTTTATACCCTTAAACCTTAAACTTGCCAACTCCTCATTCCTTAAATTTTAACCCCTTAACTCGTGATCACTGAACCCCTAATTCCTTAACACTCTAAACTATATATCTTATGAACCCTATGCTCTTAGCCCCTTAAGCCTAAATGTCTCAACCACTAATTCCTTAATCATTATCCCTTGAAAACCCCAATCCTAGTCCCCCAATCCATAAGCCCTTAACCCCTAACCACTAATCCATAACACCCTCATCCTCTAACCCCTAGATCCCATTCCTTAAAACCCCTATCCCTAAGCCCTAAACCACTAATTCCCTTAACCTCTAAATATCTTAACCCCGAATTAATTAACATGCATTCCCTCAATTGTTTACCTTTAAGCTTCCTAACCCTTAATCCCCCAAGCTATAAGCCATTAACTCTTAATCCCTTAACTCCTGATCATTAATCCCTAACTAACCCCTAAATACCCTACCCCCTTAACCCTAATAACATTAAACACCTTAATTCCTTAAGCCCTTAACCCATATTCCTTCCCCCCCCATCATTAAACCCCCTAGTTCATAATTCCTTAAACCCTTAACCCTTGACCCCTAAACCCCTAAGTACTTAACCCTTTAATCTAGAAATCTCATAAACCCTAATGTTTTAACCCCTAAATTGCTTAGCACCTAAGTCATTTACTATTATCCCATGAACCTCCTAACTCTTATTCCCCTAATCCCTAAGCCCTTAACTTGTAACCCCTTATCCTTTAAATCCCTAATCCCTTAACCCATAAAATCTTAACCTTTAAATTGTTAAAACACATAAAGTGTTAACACCTAACTCCTTAAACCATAAGTACGTAACCCCTTAGCCCCTATATCCCACAACCATAAACCCACTATTGTTGATCCACAAAGCCCTAAACCCCTTAACCCCTGATCCATATGCACTAAGCCCTTAAATTTAAATCCATAACCAGTTAACCTTCAAACATGCTAATCCCTAAATAATTGACCCTAAATCCCTTAACCCTCACCATTAATCCCTAATTAACCCTTAAATCATATAATACTTATATCCCCTGTCTCATTAAGCCTCATGACCTTATCCCATTAATCGCTTAATCCCTTTACCGATATTCCTTTATATGTGTAATCCTTAAACTACCTAACTTATAATTCCTTAAATCCTAACCACTTAACCATTGACCCATAGACCCCTAAGAACATAACATTCTAAACCATTATTCTCGTATCCCCTACTCTCTTAAAACCCTTGTCCCTAAATTCCTCATCCCCTCCCATGTCATAAACCATTATCCTTTGAACCCCTTTACCGATAATTCCATAATCACTGATAGTTTAACATATAATCCCTTAAACCCTAAACCCTCAATTCTTGAGATCTTAACGTTGAAACCCTTAAACCATAACACTTTAATTCCTTAACCCCTAAATAGCGGAATCCATAAACCCACTATCCCTATAACCCTTAATCCATAAATCCCCTAACCCCTAAACCCTAACACCTTAGCTTGTAATCCCTAATCTATTAACATTTAAATGCTCAAACACCTAATCCCTAAGACCTTAGCCATTGATCCTTAATATATTAACCCCAAGCCCATAATCCCTAAATTATTCATAAACCATATTATCTTATCCGCTTAATACCTAAGACCTTAAAACATGAACTACTTAAACCATATTCCTTTACCCCCCTAATCATTAAAACGCCTAACTCAATGATTCATTATACCATAACCCCTTATCGCCTAACTGATAAATGATAAAGCACCTAAAGCTCTAACCCATAAATCCTATGAACCTTATTATCTTAATCACAAAACACTAAATGCATCAACCCCTAAATCCTTAACAAATTTCCAATGAACCCCCTAGTCCCGCAATCCCTAACCCCTTAACCCTTAATGCATTAACCACTTATGACTAAGCTCAAACCTCTAAACTGGTAAACCTTTAACCCTTAACACCTAACCAGTTAAACCACAGCCACCTAATACCCTAACAACTAAATCCCCTAATCCCTAAACCCCTAACACCTTTAACCCTTCAACAATTTAACCCCTAACCTATAATATACTAGCCATTAATCATGAATGTGATCCTAATCGAGTAAACTTTAAACACCCTAACTCTTACCCCATACCCTAATTCCTTAACCCTTAATCCCTTAATCAATAACCCTTAATATGTTAATAGGTAATGACGTAATCCCTAGGCCCTGGACCAATAATCCCTAGATTGTTAACCTTTAAATGACGTAACCCCTAAACCCTATATCCCCTTAAATCCCAATATCTTAAAACATTCACCCCTTACCCACCTAGCCCTAATTTCTTTATATTTCAATGCCTTAAACTATTAACTCACAATTCCTTAAAATTAAAGCCCTTAACTCATTACCCCTAAACACTTAAGCTCTTAAAGGTCTAACCCATAAATTCCCTAAACCCTATTGTATTATCCCCCTATAAACACATATTTCAATAAATTTGGAAATATTTTATTACAAGAACAATGCTAGAATTGATATTTTTGGTTATTTTGGAATTCTAGATCCACTGTTTTATTGCAAAATTAATGAAATATGTGTTAATAACTAAATCCCTCAAACCTTAATTCCTCAAATCTCATCCCATGAAACACGTAACCCTTAATCCCATAATACCTAAAATCATAACCACTAATCCCTTTATTATTAATACCTAAACCTTTAACCCCTAAACTATGAACGCTTGAAACCTAACCCGTTAAACCATAAACCTATAATCTCATAACCTCTAAATCCCCTAATCCATAAACTCCCTACTCCAAAGTCCTAAATCCCTAGATCCCTTTAACTTGTAAACCCTAATCCCTTAACCTATATTCCTAGTCCATTAATATTGAGTCACCCTAACCCCTACACCCCTAAGCCCTAAACCCTTGAACTTGAATCCATTAACACATAATCCCTTATCACTACTTAACCCATAAATACCCTAATTATCCAAAAACCATAAATTCCCTTAACCACCTAGACACCTTAAACCCTTGACAATTTAACCCATATTCTTTTATTCCCCCTTGACAATTTAACCCATATTCTCTTATTCCCCAAACCCTTAAGCCCCCAAAATCATAATTCCTTAAACAAGAATCCCTTAAGCACCTAAGCACATGACTCTCTAACCAATTAATCCCATAAACCATTTTTTTCCAATCCCCTATCACTAAGTTCCTCAACCTCTATGGACTTAACCTTTATCCCAAAAAACCCTATCCCCTAATCTCTAAATACTCAACCCCTTATCTCCTAAACCCTTCACCACTCATCCCAAATCCATTATCTACTAAGCCCATAAATCCTAAACCATTGAAAACTAACACGTTAAGCCATTAACCCATAATCCCCTAACCCTGGAATCCTCTAATCTGTAAAACATACCCTTAAGCCCTAAACCTGTGAGGCCCTTAACCCCTATCCCCTAATCCCTCAACCTATAACGACAAATTTGTTAACCTTTAAACACTCTGACCCCTAATCTAATAAACCGTAACCCATAATCCTTAATACCTAATTAGATCCTAAATACTTGAATTTCCTATTAGACCTTAACACCTTAATCGCTTAACCCGTATTTCTCTATACCCCTAGTAAAACCCTACCTCTAAGGGGTAAATTCCTAAATCTGTTAGCTCCTAACCCCTAAGAACTTAGCCCTTAATCCCCAATCCATTAATCTTTAAATGCCCTAAGCCCTAAGCCCCTAATCCCTGATCCCTTAAAATTTAATCTGTTAACCCATAATCCACAATCCCTAATTAACACATAAGTCCTCTAATACCTAAAACTTCTATCTACTTAACCCACAAGACCTTAACGCCTTGACAACTTAACCCATATTCCTTTATCCCCCTAACCCTTAAACTACCCAACTCCTCATTCGTTATATCATAACCCATTAACCCATGACCACTAAACCACTAAGTACGTAACCCTTTAACCGATAAGTCCCTGCATCCTTATTATCATAACTCCCTAACCCAAAAGCAATCAATCACTAGGTTCTAAAACCTTATCCCCTAAGCCCCCTAACCCTTAGTCCCCTAAATTATAGTCCCTTAAACTCTAATCCCTTAATAGCTAATCACCACACCAGTAACCCCTATGCCCCTAAATGTTTAACCCTTAACACCTAATCCATTAAGCCATAATCAATGAACCCCTAAATCTCTTAATGCATAAACCTCTTATCTTTAAGCCCTAGAAACATAAATTTGTTAACCCATAAACCCCCTAACCCCTAATCCATTAAACTTTGAATCCCTAACCTCTAATCCCTTTACCCTTAATCTCATAACCCCTAATGCCTAACCCCTAAATCCCCTGTCTCCTTAATGTAAGTGACCTTAACACCTTAACCTCTTAATCCCTTAACCAATATTCCCTAATATCCATAATCCTTGAGCCCCCTAACTCTTAATTCCTTAATGTGTGTGACCTTAACACCTTAACCTCTTAATCCCTTAACCAATATTCCCTAATATCCATAATCCTTGAGCCCCCTAACTCCTAATTCCTTATTTAAGGCTAAACCCTTAACTATTAAGCCCTAAGCCCTTATTGTGTAAACCCCTAAATCCTTAACCCTTAACACCTAACCCCTTAGACCATAACCCCTTAATCCCTGAATTGATAAATTCCAACCGTAAACCCCCTACCCCATATCCATAAACCCCTAATGTTCGTAAACATTAAGCCACAAAATACCTAACCCCTAAGCCCCCTCAACTAGTAATCCCTAATTCATTAACCTTTAAATTCCCTAAACCATAATTCCCTAAGCACTAAGCAATTACACCTCAATTCCTTAATCCCTAATTCCTTATCGCTAATTAACCTCTTATCCCATAATCCTTAAAGTGCCTATGTCGTTAATTCCCACGACCTTAACATACATTTTGTTCTCCCCGTAATCCTCAATACCCCTAACTTCTAATTCTTAAACCCTAACACTTTCAGCTTTGACTCGTAAACCGCTAATCACTTAACACTCTAACCCATAAATCCATGAACCCCTAATCTTTTAACCCACTAACCCTTAAATGCCTCAACTCCTAAGTCCTTATCCCTTGTCTATTGAGCTCCCCAATCCCTAAACCCTTCACCTTTAACAGCTTAACCGTTAATCATTAACCCCTAATCCCATAAACCTTTAACCCTTAACATGTAACTGTTTAAATAATAAGCCCCTAATCCCTTGACCTTAACCCCCCTAACTCTTAATTCTTTAACCTATAACACCTTAGCCTATAAAACCTTAATGAATTGACACTCTAACCCCTAATATCTTAACCCCCTAATCCATAAATGCTTCAACTCCTAATTCCTTAACCCTTATTCCCTAAACCCCCTAGCCTATATTCCCTTAATCCATAACACTTTAACTAATAACTCCTTAACCCTAAAACTTCGTAATCCTAATATTTTCATACCTAACACTTTAAACCATGGAATTTGGTAGAATTTGTCTTACCGATCGGCAAGATACTCTGCTTTGGTCTTTTAACAATTATGTCAGGTATTTAACAGCTTCAGTTGGATATGATTGTATTCTTTATGCAAAAGGATGTGAACAACTAGATCTTGCTCTGAATTTCCTTTGGGCCCTTCACATTCCCTTGAAAATTATTTTTTTTAATTGGCTCTTAGTGTGTGATCGTATATTAACTTGGGATCATCTGCAACATAAGGGTTTTTAGGGGCCGAGTAGATGTTTTCTGTGTAAAAAGAGTTACGAGGATATCCCACATCTCTTTCTGTCCTGCCCTTTCAGTGTTGGTATATTTACTCATTACGTGGCCAAGTTTGGGGTTTCCTTTCCTAAGGACTGTTCTGTCTCTTCCCTCATGGTTCAGTGGTTTAAATCACCTCTTCGTTCAGCTTCCTTCAGATTTCTGCCTCTTTTTCTTTTCTGGGGCATTTGGCTCCTTCGAAACCAGTGTCTTTTTGAGGATAAGCAACCTGTCTCCCATGCCCTCATCTCCAGGATTGATCTTCTCCTTATTACCTATCTTGCTCCTTTAAAAACTCAAAAGGTTCGGGTTATTGGCACTAAGCCTAATTTGCTCTTCCCTTGTGGTTTCTTTGATGGAGCATCTGCCAGAAATATAGGAGGTGCTGGTTTCTTGATTTTCCTAAATGAATCTCATTACTTCAGCTTTTCTTTGGGATGTGATCGGAGCACCAACATGAGAGTAGAACTACTGGCTCTTTGGGCTACTCTTCGAGTTAGTTTGATGATGGGATTACCCATCAAATTGATATATGGAGATTCTTTGGTCATAATATCCTGGCTCAACAGATTATCTGCACTTGATGTTCCAGATCTGATGCATTGGAGTAGAGATATCAAAAATATGCTTCTTGCTGCCCCTCAAGTGATCTTCAAACACATTTATTGTGAGCATAACTCGTTGGCAGATGGTCTCTCAAAGGAGGCAATAATTTTGGATATGGGTCATGGCTATTATACTGAATTTCTGGATGGATTAGTCATCTATAAAGGCCATTTTGCTCTATTTTAGTTTTGCTGATACATTTTTCAGCTCTTTATGATTTCTGCAGTGATGTTCTTCTTCATGATTTGCATTGAGACATCCTTGCCAGCTTGTTTTGCTCATGATAGTATGTATTTATCGATCACTCTCGATATCCTCATTGGATTATAGTTTTCTGACCTGATTTCATTCAGGGATGATGAGGAAAGTCTGCAATGATCAGACTTTATTTGGTGTTTCTTTTTTTAGATTTGTCAGTCATGTTTTGTATTTCATATCTCTATGATGCAATGCTGTTATGAAACAATATTATCAATCACATAGATGACTCATGTAAAAGATGTCTTTTGATTCTATTTGAATAACAAAGGCTGGTATTTTTTCTTCTGAAAAAAAAACTAACCCCTTAAATCATATATCCCCTAATCGATAAACGTTCTAATTGTAAGCCATAAACCTAGAAATCTCTTAAGCCCTAAACTCCCTTACCCCTAATCCCTAAGGAATTAGTCCATAATCCCTAATTCATTTGTAAATACCCTAACCCTTTGAAACTTAATCTGCTAACCCCTAATCCCTAATCTCAAATTGATCCCTAAATCCTCTAATCCCTAAATCTTATATCCAATTAACCCCCTAGACCTTAACCCATTTTCCTTAACCCCCTAGCCTTTAAACACCCTAACTCCTCATTCCTTAAATTGTAACCCTTTAAACCATGACTTCTAAGCCATTAAGCACTTAACCCCTTGTCCCATATATCCCTTGAACCCTATTCTTTGAACACCCTAGTCCTAAATGTCTTAAGTCAAGGGTTCTTAACCGTTATCCTAAAAATGTCCTAACCCTTAGTCTCGTAATCCCTTAACCATGAATCATTAAGCCTTTAAACCCTTAAACACTTAACCCTTAACACCTAACCCATTAAATCATAACCCCCTAATCCCCTAACCCTTGAATCCTTTAAGCCCTAAAAACCTTAATACCTAATCCCTTAACCTTTAAACACCCTAATCCATAATCAACCCCTAAAGACTGTATCTACTTAACTCCCATGACATTGACACCTTAACCCTTAATCCTTTAACTAAGATTCCCTTATTTCCCTCGTACTAAAACCCTAACCCCATAACCTCTGATCCATAAACCCCTAAGCACCCAACCCTCTAACCCATAAATCCCCTAACCCCTAATATCTTAACCCCCTAACCCCTAAATCCCTCAATACCTAAGTTCTTAACCCTTATCCATTGAACCCCCTGAACCCTAATGCCCTAATCCTTAACCCCTTAACCCTTGACACATTAACTGCTAGTTCGTAAGTCCTTAACCCTTGAACCCATAGATCGTTAAACCTCAACACTTGACCTGTTGAAACATAAACCCTTAATCCCATAATCCTTAAATACCCTAATCCATAAAATCCAAACCCTTAATCCCTTAACCCATATACACCCTAATCCCTTGATACTTAATCCATTAAATCTTAATCCCTAATCACTAATTAGACCCTAAATCCCCTAATCCATAAATCATCTATCCTTTTAACCCCCATGACCTTAACACCTTAAACCCTTATCCATTCAACCCATATTTCTTTACCCCCCTAACCCTTGAACCACTAACTCCTGATTATATAAACCATAACCACTTAACTCCTCATTGTTAACCCCTAAGCACTTAATCCTCTAACCCATAAATTCCCTCAACCCCATTTTCTTTACCCCCTAACATTAAATTCCTCGTTCTTGAAGTCTTTAACCCTTTTCCCCTGAACACCTTATCTTCCAATCCCTGTTGGGCTTAGGGCAGACCCGGGTTCTTATACTCTTATCTTCGTACCAACAAAGAGACCCATAGTGTTGGCCCTTTCGACAACAACCTGCGAACATGTTGCAGTCTCACCCGAAACAGCTATGGGGTGCCGTAGAATCAGGTTTCTGCAGGCAAAAGAGGGATATTGCTATACCTTTAGACTTAACAAAGAATAATAATACACTACAAAGCTTCGACATTCACTTAGATAGCTTCGCAGTTTAGATAAAAGACAGTTTCTTACTTAACCCTTAACTGGGAAATTCATAGCGAAGTAATACTTAAAAATTTATCTTACTTTATCATTCATCTACTTATCAAATGCATAAAAACATAACAACACAAAACTAAAGAACCACCACAACACAAGATATACATGGTTCACCCCCAATGTAGGGGCTACATCCACATAACTGCGTTTATATTCAACTCTTTACAAACACACAGTTCTAATCTGCGCACTCAGCCGCAGATCTTCTCAATCACCCAAAGATGCACACTTAGCTGCAGAACCTTTCTTAAAAAAACCCTCTGCGCACTCAGCTACAGAGGTCTTTCACGCACTCAACTGGGACTTGACCTTCTTACAAAAACTCTCTGCGCACTCAGCTGCAGAGGTCGTCCATGCACTCAGCTGGGACTTGACCTTAAACCCAAAATAGGCCTTAGCTTCTTCGCATCAAATTAACATCAAAAAAATCGTACTTGACTCCTTTACATAAGTGCCTATTTATACAAGTGCACTATTACAATACCATGGGCCTAAAAACCATGGGCTTAAGCCATGGGTTATTTACAAAAAGAGGGGCTTCGACCCATCCCCAAAACCCCTAAGACTATTTTGGGACGCAACTCCGCTTACAAGCTTCACACCAAAACCGCGGAGTTGCCAAAATTAAGGACCATCAAGGCTCGAGCCCCAACAGGCCCCTAAGACTCATCAGTGTCCCATCCTGGGACACTCTGCTACTTTTCTGGTGGAAGAATCTTGTTAGCGAAGATATTAAATTGCTTGTTGAGGCTTGCATGATATCTTCGGCTGCTTGCTCCTTCTCCACTATCTCCTGCACTGTTGCTGCAGATGCTTTGTTGGCCTTTTCCTACGCAAATGCATCATACTCCTTTAAGACTTTGAGTTGGTTGTCCGTAACAGTGCTCAACTCCAAGGCCTCGTTAATAAGGGGCTGCACAGAGTTCACCAATAGTGTTTCTTTCCTTCTGCAAGACTCAATTTCTCGCTGGAGCTCATTGCTATACTTTACCTTAAGCATCTTCTGCATAGGAGGCAATGTCTTGATTTCTGCTTTCACTGCATCCAGCTCTGTCTGTCGCTGCTTGATGGTTTCTTGCAACTTTTCTACTTCTGGGTTGTCCTGCAAGTTCACCCAGGCCTCGACACTTTCATCTAGCAGCTTTGATGCACTGCTCATAAGATTTGAGATCTTCGTTGCTGAGGCCTGAATATCTCTGCGACGCTGCTCCCTGACCTCTGGTGGACTCTCAGGAATGAGGCATAGCTGAAGCTCCGCAATCTGAGCCTCATGTTCTGCTTTCATCTTCTTGATCTGGCTTCGAAATTGTTGTGCATAGTCTTTCAGCTTGATGATTCTTTGCTCTGGTTCTTCTTCATCCTGCATGTCAAAGTCAGGGAGACTTCGACACGCCTCATCCAATACTCGCGTCAGTGCAGCCTGCTTGCTTTCTGCTTCTCTCTTCTTCTGCTCAACTTCTTCTAACTGCGCTGCGAGGCTCTCACTCTGCTTCGTGGTATTTTCCAACTGCCTATGTGAGTAGCTACCGCGTTCTTGGATCTCGTTCATGATTACCAATTGACAAAGATGCAGCTCCGGCATAGACAACTTGGCGTAGTCTATCTCAATTGTCAAACTCATCTGCGATCGAGATGCTGCATCAGTTATTATGAGGGATGCACTTGGTAATTGTCCTCTGTTGTTTCTGGCGGGCCATTGTCTCATATCTGGCTGCGCGCCTACTTGGGCACTGCTTGCTGCAGTGCCAGTTGCTGATCTTTCTGCTAACGCCTTAAGTTCTTCAATTCTCTGTGCTACGCCAGCGAGCACATCAAGATGTGTGGATGCAAACTCTGCCCATTTGCTCGATAATACCTCTGTCAATTTCGTCAAAGCCTGATCAAGCTCTTCAATCATCACAGTGGGCTCTTCGACGATATTCTTGTCCTTCGACGCCTTAGCTTTCTTTCTGGGCGAAGGCTTCGTAACTTCCTCCGCTTCAGGATACTTGTGCTTATCTGGGCGATTGGGGTCTGAGATGGTTTTGACCGATTCTTCTTCTTCGTCATCACCTCTGTCATGTCCACCCTGGTCACCTTCACTCTGCTGTGACTCATCTTGTTCTTCACTCTCGTCAAGTGGGTCATTCTGCTACGGCTGACTAAGACCTGTGCCCACATCTGTTACTGGAGGAACTGGTATGTTGGGCTTTGTCCCTGCGTCCTTCATCCATTCAGCCGACCATTGCTGAACTACTGTGAGGATGGCTTCTTGGTTTACCATGTATGGAAACTTCGACCATTTATGCTTGTTATCTGCGCGGGGCTGGATGAATACATTGTGCATGTCAGCCTTGAAGTTGGCCACTCCCGTATACTGAGAAAATAGCTCATTACTGAGCCACAGCGTCTTTAGGACCTCATAAGAAATTTTCATCGCATAGAAGGTGAACACATAGTTCGTCATCTACTGCGAGGCCTTATCCTGCGAGACCCAAAGAGATGCGTAACTTGCTGCGCCAGGCATCTGCGGAGGCACATCAACAAACTGTGCCTCGGTAGGTTCTCTCCATCCTACCAGTGCAATAAGCACTATCAACCATGAGTAATGAAAGGGTCTACCTTTCTCTTGTGCATCTCGGACATCTTCGAGGAATTCCCTAGCAATGTACTCTATCCATTTGTAACTATAGCCTTCGGCACAGTTCACAACAATACTGACGATTGGGGTAGGTACTTCATTTGGTCTGCACTTCCACATTAATTTGCATGCTAGGATCTCTACGGAAAAATGAATGTTTTGGTGCCGAATTGTCGAGGTTTGATACCCTTGCTTTCCTTTCATCAAACCGAAGCAGTCCTTCATGTGCTGCGCCAGCTTCATATCCTCATGTTTTTTAACAAACTCAATCCCAGGATCAGGCCCTTCCTTCGGCAAGCCTGTGATCCTATGAATCAGTTGTCCATCAATAGCTATTTTCTTGCTTCCTATCCATAGGTGCCTATCATGCACCAATGCTAATAGCTGCTTGACCACTACGGTAACCTGCGTGCTGTGACCAAAGTGGGGGACATTTAGCATCTTCAACAAGCCAGCTTGCTCCAAGCCAGCAGCCCACTGTTTCACTTCCAGTAACGTCGTACCGGCCTCCAGATAATGGAAAGAGTGCAAGTATTTCCTAGGTGCGAATTGCGAAAATTTCCCACGATCATTCATATCGTGGTCTACGTACTTGAGGCGGTCTATTTTTTTTGTCATTGTTCCGACCAACTGCACACCCTGTGGCAGCGAAGGGGTGCGTAACGTGAACTTGGCTGTCCGCTGAGGTGGATGAAATCCTAGTCGAACGGGTGGAAGATATGGTGGATGCTGCAATGCAACGTTCTCATCCTCACCAAAGTATTCAAAACCTTTAGGTGGGAGCTCTACAGAACCAGCAGGATTCATCTCGGGATCCTCCGGTGTCTTTCCTGATGGCTTGTGTCTTTCTTAATTCCGCTTAGAGTGAACTTCTGCCTTAAATTTCTTTCTGGTTGATCATGTTTGCATTGGTTGATTCGGAGCTGGGGGAGTCTCTTTGTCAGTTGCAGATGCAGGTGGATTTATCATAAGGTTCTGCAGACCCCTCTGTCTGAATTCTCTCAACAATTCCTGGACTTCGCAATCAGCTGACATGGATTCAACTCAAGAAAATGCGTAATGCAAATTTCGCAGGCCTGGGTGTCTTCTTATGGAATCCAACGACCAAATATGCCATAATTGTGCATTAAAGACACCAAATCTGACAGAGCAGTTGTAGATCTTGTCCAAACGGCGCTAGATTTCCCAAAATCTCATCATTACAGGAAGTTAATGCAGTTAACGTACCGGCACCGCCAAATATGATTTTTTCCAACGGTCGCATTTTAAGCTTCGACACATTTTTCTTCTTCGGCACAACCACTAAATTCAATTTCGCCACAATAAGGACCTTCGACACAGTATAGACCTTCGACACATCCTGACACTAGTTTCGATAGAGCTTCGAGCTTCAACCCACGCCAAAATTTCGTCCACAACCTTTGACACTTCCAACAATCTGCCAAATCTCTCTGAGAACAGCTTCATTATAGTCTAGTACCCAATTTCAACTGTTCTTGGTACTTAGACTCTTCTTCTTGCTATTACTTCTGATCAAGGGGTACAGACTTGTCCCTGTACTTCTTTAATCTACTTCCATTCACCATGGAGGGAAAAATTTCTCCATTCAATTTAGCTAACTGAACTGCACCACCATCGATAAATTTCTGGACTATGTATGGTCCTTCCTAATGTGTTTTGAACTTACCTGGGAACTTCATGAATTTACTGTCATACAAGAGCATAAGATCACCATTTTGGAAACGCTTCTTCTTAATGTGTCTATCATGCCATGCTTTTTCTCTAGCTTTCTGTACTTGCTGCTGGAAACCTGCAATGAATCTGTCTTCTTATAGTTCTAGTATCTTTGCTAGCCTTTCATTCAACATAGTTGGATCATCCATCTCTGTGAAGGCAGATATTCTGCGGCTAGGAACGATGTATTCCATGGGCATAATAGTATACTGAAAAGATCCCATTTCTGTAGCGAAGGTTGTTTTATGTCGATCCTCTAGTGCAATTCTCATCTGATGGTAACCTAAAAATCCATCAATGAAAGAATACACTTCTTGACCTCCGACATTGTCTAAAACTTCATCTGTAAAGGGAGTAGGAAAAGGATCATGTAAACAGGCATCATTCAGCTTCCTCAGGTCAACACAAATTTTGATTTCTCCCTTGGTCTTCTTTTCTTGTACCACCATAGGGCTGACCCATTTGGACTCTTCGATAGGCTCAATGATTCCTGCAGCGAGCATCTTATCTAGCTCCATCCTGACTTTTTATTTATACTTAGGATTCAGCCTATAAGGGCGCTGCTTCATAGGCTTCGCATCAGCTTTCAAAGGGATTTTTATCACTCCTATATCACCAAGGATACCTTTCATTTCTGAGAACTTCGTCGGAAATGAGTCCTGATACTCATGGAGAAGTTCAGTCACTTTTCTTACCATTTCTTTGTCCCAATAATCTCCAATGGTAGCGTACTTAGGCATTTATTCTGATCCAATGTTTACTTTCCTTGTTTTCAAGGGCTGAGTTACTTCAGGTGATTCGACTGCTGGTCCATGTACTTTGCAATGTCCTTCTGATTCAGAAATATTAATGTTGCGAGGGTCATCGTCTTCATCAATGGCTAGGTTATAGCATTCTACTGCATTAGCTTCTTATTCCTTCCAATCAGGTTAGTGCTCGGCTATTTCTCTATCATCAAACACCTTAGTATGGATAAACCTAATAGCTACGTCCAAAGCAGGGAAAACCTCATTAATAGAAAATGTAAGCACAAAACTATCAACAAGACTAACCCAAATTACAGTACCATGGCGAAGCTCAACCTCTGCATACCAGTTCTTTCCTATAGGTTCCAGAGTGTGTACAAACCTATGTACCCATTCTTCACAAGGTATATGCTTCCAGGCTTCATAACACTACTCCAAATGTTCCTGAGGGCTAGTCTTACCATTAAATCTGCTTGGCACGTCCTGAGGTTGATCTATGAATCTCAGGCGAAGAAAATTTTGACAAGCTTCCCAACTATGAATATGCTTTTTATGACCATTCCACCATCTGGCAGCTGTGGCTCTAAATACTGAATCTAGAGTCTCCATTTTCTGTGAATCCGGTACTTGCTTTGAGAATTGTACAATAAAATCTTTTGGGTCTGTCAAGCCATCAAAAGTAGGTAAGACTCTTTTCTGTGAGCCAACCCATCTGAGAGACTTAGCAATTCTTGCATATCGATGTCCATGCAGCTCATAAAGTCGATTCTACCAATTCTCTAAACCTTCGTCTGAATCAGTCATGCAAGAACTGTCACATTGCCAATCCATTATACCTTCGGCAGTAGGGTTAACATAGTCTTCTTCTTTAGCGGTGATGTTGTAAATATGATCCAAAACATCCTGATCTGCATCTCTGACTCGCTCTGTATACCTTTCTCCTTGAGAAGGGTCCAATGGTACTATGACTCTCAAGCCTTTTCCTTTAAAAGTCATCTGTCTATTCTTAAGGTTGATTACTGCATCATTGTCTATTGCCCATTCAATTGCTAGCAGGGCTGGATAGGGGTTGCTATCATCAATTATTTCAATGACTTCAAAATCTGCTAAGGTACTGACTCCATCAATGTCCACTAGTACACTAGGGAATCTTCCCAAGGGCACAATCTTCTGTTGATTGGCTAATCTCAACTGTATGGGGAACCATTCAAGCGTAGGTTTTCCCATTTGTTCCCATGTCTGGTTAGTTAGGACATTTAATTCTGATCCCAGGTCTAAAATGATATCAGTCATGTCATAATCTCCTATATGAGCATGCAATCGCATTTCTCTTCCAGTCCTTCTAACTCTATTAACAGTTTTTCCTCTATCAGAGCTTCGTTGAGGTTCGCAAGACACGATAACTTTCTGTAACTCATTGAAAGAATTCTGATTTCTTAATAGCTTCATACAACTCTGTAAAAATGATGTCAGTGTACTTACTTGATCCGACGAAGCTTCTTGGAACTGTAACTATCGTTGATGTTGTTGCGTAGTTTCTACTGATGTTCTTGGATCAGCAAAGTATTTTCTAGCTTCCATAAATTTTCATTTTTCTCTTCCAACATCGAAGGATGGAATTTTCTCTGGGGTCTTACAGACCTAAGCCTCGTCAGGCTGTTTCCCCTTATTCACTTGCGTCGTAGATCCACTCCTTGTAACAATGTTAAGGGATGGGACAGGTCTTTTTTCTACAACAATCATCTGAATATTCTGAGTAGGAGCGCCATTTCTTTCTTGTATCTTGGCTATCAACTGTGGGCATTGCTTAATCACATGATCGATTGCTCTGCAATATCAACATGTCATAGTTGGGTTCTGACAGTCTCTAGCTACATGTCCTGTCTGATTACAGTTATAGCAAATAACCTGGCCTCGACCTCTTCCAGGCATACCACCACGACCATGACCTCTAAAATTACCTCGACCTGATGTACTACCACGGTAACCATATCCATCATTGCCTTGTGCATCAGGTTGTACCCTATAAGCATCATAGGTTCGCTCTCTCATGAGGTCAAAGCTGCGACATTCGTCTTTGTTGTGTCTAACTGACTTACAGAACTTGCAGTAGGGGTTCTTAGGTACTTGCACATATCTCTGTAGCAGATAGCAATATTCAAGTCGATGCTAACCAATTGTTCTACAGATGTCACAATATAGGACATTAGGGTTAAATGGGTTCGGTGCACTAGTATTCAGATAATTTCTTAATGCAGGACACTGTTCTTTGTCATGACCTTCTATCTTACATCGTGTACACCAAACCTCTTCACAAATAGCTTTCCCTTTTTTCATGTCACGAAGCTCCAAAGCCATTTCTACTAATTGTGCCTGTATCTGGGCTATTCCATAATTATCTCCAATAGGAGTTGTTTCAAGTTTCATGGCAATTTCCAATGCCTCTTGCTAATCAGCAACCTTTTGTTGCATAAGTGGAGTCCTGATATGAGGCAATAGTGCTGCAATGAACCATTCTTTATGGTGTTTTGATCTAATGGTGAAACTAACTTAATCCAGCAGAACCTTGAACCTCTGATCAAAGTCCCAAACTGATTCACCTCGCTTCTACTAAATTTCTTTCAGTTCAGTTATACACTGTGACTCTGATTTAGGCTTCTTGAATTCTTTGATCATTACTTTTTTTAATATCAGCCAAGGAATAGTTCTGAGTACTGGAAAACTTCATAAACCAGGTCAAAGATCGATCTCTGAAAGAGGTAACCAGCTGCGATCTTCTTGCATTTTGATCCATAATATTCTTAGCAGTCCAAATAGCTTCACATAAGAACCAAAACTATTATGGATCCTCTAATCCAGTTCCTTTAAAGATTGGGAGCTTGATATCATCATTTACATGGGCCATAGTGGATCGATTGGGGGGGGAGGAGGGGGGAGGAGGAGGGGGGGAGGACTGGTAATAGGGGGAAGGGAACTTTCTGAGGTAGACTGACCTGCGACAGGACTACTCAGTCTAGGGTTAGTTTGAGACTGCGATGGGTTCTCAGGAATAACAAATCTTCGCTGCGGAGTTATAGGAGGGTTTCTAACAAAAGGGGTTTCTTCAGATTTAGATTCTTCTAGACTTAATGGGGTATAATCGGTATTCTGGACTAGGGTATAGGATCCAAAAGTTATCTTTTATCTTTTACCGTTGCGAATCAAACCACTTTGTTTGTCGAAGTCACTTTCGCTTCCAAACATAGGTTAGTAGCAATAAATCTAGCAATCTGATTCGATAAGCAATATGCCTTTCTTAGCCAAGAGCATTTTAATTTTTAGACTTAATGAATTTAGGTACTTACCCCTAGGTCCTTTGAAAAACTGTCGTTCTGCTTCACTGAAAGAAGTATGTGTGTCGATGGCGAACTCCATCACAAATGCTCCAAGGGTTCGCGTTGTCCAGAAGTCAACAGCTCTTGATACCACGTTGTTCACACTTTTCAACAGCTTAATTCTTTCTGGGGTCCAGGCAGGAGACTGATCTTCTTTGAAGTTTGTCTTTCTTTCTGTCAACCTGGATAACCACTGGTGCAATTCTATGTGGATACTAGTAAAGAAAATTTCATAAATATAAGAAAAAACATACCTTTGCAAGAAGTTGTCTAAGCTATGACGAGGATCTTTATTTTCGTGTTCAACAAATTTTAGATAAGTATCTCCAATCCAGTCACTGATTTCTTTTACTGAGGGCCTCCAAAACATATCCCTCGAGGTACGACGTAGATCCCTCTTGAAGCAGATACTGGTTCAACCGGCAACGGAACCAATTTGTTGGTCCCTTTAGGTACGACATAGATCCCTCTTGAAGCAGATACTGGTTCAATCGGCAACGGAACCAATTTGTTGGGCTTAGGGCAGACCCGGGTTCTTATACTATTATCTTTGCACCAACAAAGAGACCCACAGTGTTGGCCCTTTCGGCAACAACCTGCGAACAGGTTGCAGTCTCACCCGAAACAGCTATGGGGTGCCGCAGAATCAGGTTTCTGCAGGAAAAAGAGGGATATTACTATACCTTTAGCCTTAACAAAGAATAATCATACACTACAGAGCTTCGACATTCACTTAGATAGCTTTGTAGTTTAGATAAAAGACAATTTATTGCTTAACCCTTAACTAGGAAGTCACAGCGAAGTAATACTTAACAGTTTATCTTACTTTATCATTCATCTACTTATCAAATGCATAAAAACATAACAACACAAAACTAAAGAACCACCACAACACAAGATATACGTGGTTCACACCCAGTGTAGGGGCTACGTCCATAGAACTGTGTTTATATTCAACTCTTTACAAACACACAGTTCTGATCTGTGCACTAAACCACAGATCTTCTCAATCACCCAAAGATGCGCACTTAGCTGCAGAACCTTTCTTACAAAAACCCTCTACGCACTCAGCTGCAGAACCTTTCTTACAAAAACCCTCTATGCACTCAGCTGCAGAGGTCATCCATGCACTCAGCTGGGAGTTGACCTTCTTACAAAACCCTCTGCGCACTCAGCTGCAGAGGTCATCCACGCACTTAGCTGGGACTTGACCTTAAACCCAAAATAGGCCTTAGCTTCTTCGCATCAAATTAACATCATAAAAATCGTACTTGACTCCTTTACATAAGTGCCTATTTATACAAGTGCACTATTATAATACCATGGGCTTAAACCATGGGCCTAAAAACCATGGGCTTAAACCATGGGTTATTTACAAAAAGAGGGGCTTCGACCCATCCCTGAAACCCCTAAGACTATTTTGGGCCGCAACTCCGCTTACAAGCTTCGCACCAAAACCACGGAGTTGCCAAAATTAAGTACCTTCAAGGCCCGAGCCCCAACAATCCCCTAATGCTTAACCCTTTACCAAAAACATATTAATCACTAATACCAAATAACTTAACCCGTAAACCCTCAAAACCTAACCTATTTAACCAAAACCCCCTAATATCCTAACCCTAAAATCCTACAATGCCTAAATCTCATAACTCCTATCCCTAAGTCCTTAACTTGTAATTCCAAGTCCATTAACCTTTAAATTCCCAAACCCCTAATCCCTATTTATCCCCTAAATCTCATAATTCCTAAAGCCTCTATCCCCTTAAGTGCCAAGTCATTAACACATTAACCTATTAACCCCTTAATCCATGCTCCTTTATCGCATTAACCCTTAAACCCTCTAACTTATAATTCCTTGAGGCATAAGACCTTAACCCCTAACCTCTAAATTCTTTACCACTTAACCCTCTAACCCATAAACCCCTTAAACCTTATTCTCTTATACCTCTAAGACTAGATGCCCAAAACTCTATGTCGTTAAACCTTATCCCCTTAACCACCTAACACCAAATCCCCCTTTAATCACTTATCCCTAAGCCCTTATCATGAAAACCCCTAAACCCTAAATCCTTAACATCTAAGCCATTAAACCATAGCCCCCTAATCCCTTAACCCCTAAATTCCCTAATCCCTACCCCTAACCCCTAAACCCCTAAATCCCTTAACCAATAATCCTTGTAACTCTTAATTCCCAATACATTAACCTATAATTCATATTCTGTTAACCTAAAAATTCCCTAACCCCTACAAACCTAATTCCCAAGCCCTTAACACTTAATCCCATAAGAACTAATCCCTAATATGTAACTAGCTTCTAATTCCCCTAATCCTTATAAGCCCTATAATGTTAACCTTAATAACCTTAACATCTAAAACCCTTAATCCCTTAACCTATATTGTTGTACCCCCCTAATCCTTCAATCCCAATAATTTCCAATTCCTTGAACCCTTCACCCCTAAACCCTTAAGCACTTAAGACTCTAGTGCATAAATCCCCTAACACCTAAATGCTTCAACCCCTATGTCCTTAACCCTTGAACCTTAAGCCCTTGGCCCTTAATCCCTTAAACACTATGTTTGAATCCCTATTTATCCCTTATAATCGTATAATTTCTAAAGCCTATATCACCTTAACCCACAAAACATAAACACATTAACCCCTTAACCACCTAACCCATGTTCCTTTATACGTTTAACCCATAAACCCCCTAAGTATTCATTTCTTAACCCTAACCACTAAACCCCTAAGTTCTTAACACTCGAGCCCATAAATCCCCTACACCTTATATTCTTATCCCCGTAACCGTAAATTCCTCAACCACTAATTCCTTAATCCTTATCCCTTGAAAACCCTAACTCCCAATCCACCAGTCCCCTAACCCATAATCAATAAGTAACCCCTACATCCTTTAACCCCCATGACCTTAACACCTTAACCTCATGACCTTAACACCTTAAACCATTAATCCCTTAACCCTTATTCCTTTATCCTCACAATCATTAAACTCCTTAACTCCTAATTCCTTAAAATGTAAACCTCCCTGACCCAAGTACTTAACCCTCTAATCCATAAATCTCATAAACACTGATATCTTATCATTTTAATCCCTAAATTTCTCAACAACTAAGTCATTTATAGAGTCCCATGAACCCCCTAACCCATAAACCTCATAAACACCGATATCTTATCAGCCTAATCCCTGAATTCCTCAACAACTAGGTCATTTATCGAGTCCCATGAACCCCCTAACCCATACATCCATAATACCTAACCGCTTATCCCACAACCCCTTAACCTCTAAATCCATAATCCCTAAGTCCTTTACCTATAAATCCCGAATGCATTAACCCCTAAACCCCTAAAACCTCAACTCCTAAACCCTTAAATCATAAGTCATTAACCCCTCAACCACTAAATCCCCTAATCCATAGACCCACTACCTCTAAGCCTTAAACCCCTTAACTCTTAAACCCCTTTGCCCCTAAGCCATAAGCCCTTAAATTTTAATCCCTAATCAATTAACCTTTAAGTAGGCTACCCCTAAGGCCCTGAGCCCTAAGTCGGCCACCCTTAATCCCTTATCCCTCATCCATAATCCCTAATTAACCCCTAAACACTCTAATCACTAAATCGCCTATCTAATTAAGCCCCATGACCTCATCACATTAACCTCTTAAGCCCTCGACCCATACTCCTTTATCCTTGTAATATTTAAACCACCTAACTTATAATTCCTTAAATTCTAACCACTAAGCCCTTGACCCATAGACCCCTAAAAACATAACACTCTAAATCATAAATCTCGTAAACCCAACTCTCTTAAAATCCTAATCTGTAAATGCCTTAACCCATCCTATGTCCTAAACCCTTATCACTTAAACCCCTTAACTTGTAATTCCCTAACCCCCAACATTTTGACCTCTAATCCCTAATCCCTTAACCCCTAAACCCCTAATACATGAAGAGTTAATGCCTAACCCCTGAAACCATAACCCTTTAATTCCTTAACCCCTAAATACCCTAATCCATAAGATCACTACCCATATTCCCTTGTAATCCTTAAACCACCTAACTTATATTTCCTTAAATTCTAACCGCTAAGCCCTTCACCCATAGACCCCTAAGAACATAACACTCTAAATCATAAATCTCACAACCCCAACTCTCTTAAAACCCTAATCCGTAAATGCCTTAACCCCTCCTATGTCCTAAACCCTTATCACTTAAACCCCTTAACTTCTAATTCCCTAACCCCCAACACTTTGACCTCTAATCCCTAATCCATAAACCCCTAAACCCTAAGACATGAAGCGTTAACGCCTAACCCCTAAAACCATAACACTTTAATCCCTTAACCCCTAAATACCCTAATCCATAATATCACTATGCATATTCCCTTGTAATCCTTAAACCACCTAACTTATAATTCCTTAAATTTTAAACACTAAGCCCTTGACCCATAGACCCCTAAGAACATAACACTCTAAATCATAAATCTCGCAACCCCAACTCTCTTAAAACCCTAATATGTAAATGCCTTAACCCCTCCTATGTCCTAAACTCTTATCACTTAAACCCCTTAACTTCTAATTCCCTAACCCCCAATAGTTTGACCTCTAATCCCTAATCCCTTAACCCCTAAACCCCTAAGACGTGAAGCATTAATGCCTAACCCCTAAAACCATAACACTTTAATTCCTTAACCCCTAAATACCCTAATCCATAAGATCACTACCCATATTCCCTAAACCCCCAAAGCCCTTAATCCATAAAATCCCTAACCCATTACCCCTATTCCATTAGCATAGAATCCCTAATATGTTAACATTTGAATGCTCAAACACCTAAGCTGTAATTCCTTATCCCTTCACACTTACTCCCTTAACCCCTAACCCCTAATCCATAAATAACACCTAAATCCTCTAATCACTAAGCCTCTATCCCCATAACCCCCAGAGCTTAAGACCTTAACTACTTCACCACTTAAACAATATTCCTTTACCCCCCTAACCTTTAGAACCCTAAATTCTCATTACTTAGACCATAACCCCTTATCCCCTAAACTCTAAATGCCATAAATTCCCTGGACCCTTATTCTGTTAATCCCCTAACCCTAAATGCGTCAACTCTTAAGTCCTTAACCCTTGTACAATGAACCCCCTAACTCCTTAACCCTTAATTCCTTAACCACTAATGAATAATACCCTGCCTTTAAACCCTAAACCATTAACCCTTAACACCTAACCCCTTAAACCATAAACCCCTAATACCCCAACTAAACGCCATAAATCATAAACCCCCTATCGCTAAGCCCTAAGCCCATAAATCCTATAACCCCCAAATACATTAACCTTTAACCAATAATCACTAATTTGAGCATAATCCAATAACCTTTAAACACCCTAACTCTTAAGCCCCCAACCCCTAATCTCTTGACCCTTAATCCCTTAATCCCTAATTAATCCCTAAATCTACTATCACCTTAACCTCCATGACCTTAATGCCTTAATCTCTTAAACCTTTAACCCATATCCATTTATCCTTGTAACTAATAATCGTAATTCCTAATAACTTAAACCATGACCGCTTAATCCCTAACTACGTAAACTCTAAGCACTTAACCCTCTATCGAATAAATTGTATGAACTATATTGTTTTAAGACCCTAACCCTAAGTTCCTATACCCATAAGTCCTTAACCTACAACTGTTGAACCCCTTAACCCCTGATTCACTAATCCTTAACTCATTTATCCTAAACCCCTTAACTGCTAATCCAAAATCCCTTAACTCCTAACCCATTAAACTATAAACCCCTAGTCATGTATCCCCTAGATATGTTAATCCATAAAACCTATAACCTTAATCCCTAAACCCCATAACCCCTAGTCCCGAGGCCCTGAACCAATAATCCTTAGTTTGTTAACCTTTAAATGATGTAACCCCTAAGCCCTTAAGAGATAATCCCTTGACCATTAACTCTTTAACCCATTAGTCACTAATCCCTAATCCTTAATTATCCCCTAAATCACCTAATCCCTAATCCCTATATCCCCTTAAATCCCAATATCTTAAAACATTCATCCGTTAACCACCTAGCCCACATTTCTTTATTTGTCAAAGCCTTAAACTCCAGAGTCACAATTCCTTAAAACATAAGCCCTTAGCTCATTACCCCTAAACACATAAGCTCTGAATGTTCTAACCCATAACTTTCCTAAAGCCTATTGTATTAACTCCCTATAACCAAATCCCTCAACCCTTAATTCCTCAAATCTCATCCCATGAACCCTGTAACCCTTAATCCCCTAATCCCTAAAATATTAACCACTAATCCCTTGACGATTAATACCTAACCCCTTAACCCCTAACCCATTAAACCATAAATCCATAATATCCTAAACACTAATCCCCTAATCCATAAACCCCCTACTCCAAATTCATAAACCCCTAGATCTCTTTAACTTGTAACCCCTAAGACCTTAACCAACAATTCCTAGTACATTAACTTTGAATCACCCTAATCCCTATACCCCTAAGCCCTAAATCCTTGAACTTGAATCCCTTAATACCTAATCCCTTATCACTACTTAACCCATAAATACCCTCATTATCCAAAATCCCTCTATTCTGTTACCCAGAAACCCTCTATTCCCCAAACCCTTAAACCCCCAAAATCGTAATTCCTTAATTAAGAATCCCTTAAACCCCCAAGATCTTAACTCCTTAAATAAGAATCCCTTAAACCCCTAAGCACTTAACTCTCTAACCTATTAATCCCCTAAACCATATTTTGTTAATCCCCTAACACTAGCTGCCTTAACCTCTATGTACTTAACCTTTATCCCCAAAAAACCTATCCCCTAATCTATAAATACTTAACCCCTTAACTCCTAACCCCTTCACCACTCATCCCAAATCCCTTATCCACCAAACCAATAAACCCTAAACCATTGAAAACTAACTCGTTAAGCCATTAAGCCATAATCCCATAACCCCTGAATCCTCTAATCCGTAAACCATACCCTTAAGCCCTAAACCCCTATCCCCTAATCCCTCGACCTATAATCACAAATTTGTTAACCTTCAAATACTCTTACCCTTAATCCCCTAATCCCTAATCCAATAAACCTCAAACTCTAATCCTTAATACCTAATTAGATCCTAAATACTTAAATCCTCAATTAGACCTTAACACCCTTATCCCTTAACTTAAATTTCTCTATACCTGTAATAAAATCCCTACCTCTAAGCAGTAAATCTTTAAATACCTTCAGCCCTAAATCCCTTAGCTCCCAACCCCTAAGCACCTAGCCCTTACTCCCTAGTCTAATAATATTAAAATGCCCTAACCCCTAAGACCCCAATCCATAATCCCTTGAAACTTAATCTGTTAACCCATAATCCATAATCCATAATTATCCCCTAAATCCTCTAATACCTTAAACTTCAATCCGCTTAACCCGCAAGACCTTAACGCCTTAACAAATTAACCCATATTCCTTTACCCCACTAACCATTAAACTACCCAACTCCTCATTAATTAAACTGTAACCCGTTAAACCATGACCATTAAACCACCAAGCACTTAACCCTTTAACCCATAATTCCCCTCATCCATATTCTATTAACTCCCTAACCCTAAAACTATTAATCACTAGGTCCTAAAATGTTATCCCCTAAGACTCCTAACCCTTAGTCCCCTAATTTAATAGTCCCTTAAACCCTATTCCTTAATAGTTAATCACCCCACCATAAGCCCCTATGACCCTAAATGTTTAACCCTTAACACCTAACCCATTAAACCATAATCAGTAAACCCCTTATCCTTAAGCCCTAAAAACATAAATTTGTTAACCCATAAACCCCCCAACCCCTAATCCATTAAACTTTGAATCCCTAACCTCTAATCCCCTAAGTCCCAATCCATTTACACTTAATCCCATAACCCTTAATGCCTAACCCCTAAATCCCCTATCTCCTTAATCTGAGTGACCTTAACCCCTTAGTCCCTTAACCAATATTCCCTAATCTTCCTAATCCTTAAGCCCCCTAACTCTTAAGTCCTTAGTCCCTAACACCTTAACCTTGTATCCATAAAGCCCTAATAACTCAACCCTGTAACCCCTAATATATTAACCCCTTAAACCCTAAATTTGTCAGTCCATATGTACTTATCCCTTATCTATTGAACCCCCTTACACTAAGGCCCTTAACCCATAAACAACCTAACCCCTGTCCCTTAAACCCTTAACCTATAATCACAAATTTGTTAACATTTAAACACTCTAACCCCTAATCGAATAAACCTTAACCAGTATCCTTAATACCTAATTCGATCCATAAATCCCATAAACTCTATTCTCTTACCCTGTTAAACCTAAATTCCTTAACCCCTATGTCCTCAACCCTTATACCTTGAACCGCCTAAACCCTAATCCCATAATATGAAACCCCTTAACTCCTAATCCCTAATCCCTTAATGTGTAAACCGCTAAACCCTTAACCCGTAACACCTAACCCCTTAAACCATAACCCCCTAATCCCCTAATTGCTAAATTCCAACCATAAACCCCCTACCCCATATCCATAAACCCCTAAATACCTTAACCTTTAAGCCCCAAAATATCTAACCCCTAAGGCCTCAACTAGTAATCCCTAATTCACTAACCTTTAAATGCCCTAAACCCTAATTCCCTAATCACTAAGCAATTACACCTCAATTCCTTAGTCCCTAATTCCTCATTACTAATTAACCTCTTATCCCATAATCCCTAAAGCACCTATCTCATTAACACCCACGACCTTAAGATACATTTTGCTATCCCCATAATCCTCAAAACCCCTAACTTCTAATTCTTAAACCCTAACACTTTAACCCTTGACTCATAAACCGCTAATTACTTAACACTCTATGCCATAAATCAACTAACCCCTAATCTTTTAACCCCCTAACCCCTAAATTCCTCAACTCCTAAGTCCTTATCCCGTGTCTATTAAACCCCCTAACCCCTAATCCTCTAATCCCTAAACCCTTCACCTTTAACAACTTAACCATTAATCCCTAAACCCCTAAACCTTTAACCCTTAACATCTAACCATTTAAACATAAGCCCTTAATGCCTTAACCTTAATCCCCCTAACTCCTAATTCCTTAAACCATAATAGCTTAACCCCTAAACTCTTAATGACTTAACATGCTAACCCCGTAATGCTTCAACTCCTAAGTCCTTAATCGTTATTCCCTAAACCCCCTAGCCCATATTCCCTTAATCCCTAACACCTTAACTGGTAACCCCTTAACCCTAATCTAATCACACCTAACACTTTAAACCATAAAAATATAATTCCTTGACTCCTATATCCCCTAATCGATAAACCTTCTACTTGTAATCCCTAAACCCCAAAATCTCTTGAGCCCTGAACTCCCTAACCCTTAATCCCTAAGTGCTTATTCCATATCCCTAGTTTATGAATATTTAAATGCCCTAATCCTTTGAAACTTAATTTGTTAACCCCTAATCCGTAATCCAAAATTGATCCCTAAATCCTCTAATCCTAAAATCCTCTAATCCCTAAATCATATATCCAATTAACGCCCAAGACCTTAACCCCTTTACAACTTAACCCATATTCCTTTACCCCCTAGCCCTTAAACACCCTAACTGTGCATTCCTTAAATTGTAACCCCTTAACCCACGACTTCTAAGCCAGTAAGCACTTAACCCTTTAACTGATATATCCCTTGAACCCTATTCTCTTACCCCCCTAGAGCTAAACGTATCAAGTCAAGGGTCTTGAACCCTTATCCCTAAAATTCCCTAACCCTTAGTCATGTAATCCCTTAATCGTTAATCATTAAGCCCTTAAACCCCTAAACCTCTAAATAGTTAACCCTTAACACCTAACCCATTAAAGCATAACCCCATAATCCCCTAACCCCTAAATCCCTTAATCCCTAAAAACCCTGATACATAATCCCTAAACCTTTAAACACCCTAACCCCTAATCCTTAATTAACCCTTAAAGACTGTATCTCCTTAACTCCCATGACTTTAACACCTTAACCCTTAATCCCTTAATCCACCTAGTACTTAAACCCTAACCCCTTAATCGCTAATCCATAAACCCCTAAGCTCTCAACCCACTAAGCCATAAATCCCCTAACCCCTAATATAAGAACTCCTTAAACCCTAAATGCCTTAATCGCCAAGTCCTTAACCCTTATGCATTAAACCCCCTGAACCCTAATCCCCTAATCCTTAACCCTGGACCCCTTAACCACTAATTTGTAAGTCCTTAACCCTTAAAACCACAAACCATTAAACCTTAACACCTAACTCCTTGAAACATAAACCCTTAATCCCATAATCCTTAAATACCCTAATCCATAAACTCCAAACCCGCAATCCCTAAGCCTTAAGCCCTTAACCCACAATCCCTAATCCAATAACCTTTAAATTCCCTAATCCTTAAGACCATGTCCCCTAATCCCTTGATACTTAATCCCTAATCACTTATTAGACCCTAAATCCCCTAATCCATAAATCCTCTATCCTCTTAACCGCCATGACCTTACCTTAAACCCTTATCCATTCAACGCATATTCTTTTATCCCCCTAATGCTTGAACCACTAACTCCTAATTCCATAAACCATAACCACTTAACTACTAATTGCTAAACCCCTAAGTACTTAATCCTCTAACCCATAAATTTCTTCAACCCCATTTTCTTAACCCCCTAACTCTAAATTCCTCATTCTTAAAGTCTTTGACCCTTGTCCCCTGAACCCCTTATCTTCTAATCCTGTAATACTGAACCATTTATCCCAAACATCTTAATCTCTAATACTAAAGCACTTAACCTTTAAACCCTCAAAACCTAACCTATTAAACCAAAACCACATAAGCCCCTAACCGTTAAAACCTGTAACCCCTAAATCTCCTGACTCCTAACCCTAAGTCCTTAACCTGTAATTCCAATTCAATTAACCATTAAATGCCTAAACCCCTAATCCTACGACCCTTAATCCCTCAACCCCTAATCCTTGATTGTCCCCTAAATCTTATAATTCCTAAATCCTCTGTCCCCTTAAGTGCCAAGTCCTTAACAACTTAACCTCTTAACCCATTAATCCACACTCCTTCATAACATTAAGCCTTAAACCCTCTAACTTCTAATTCCTTAAGCCATAAGACCTTAACCCCTAACCTCTAAACCCTTAAGCACTTAACCCTCTAACCCATAAATCCCTTAAACCCTATTCTTTTACACCCCTAAGACTAGATGTCAAAAACTCTATGTCGTTAAACCTTATCCCCTTAACCACCTAAAACCAAATCCCCCTTTACTCACTTATCCCTGAGTCATTAACATGAAAACCTCTAAAACGTAAACCCTTAATATCTAAACCATTAAACCATAACCCCTTAATCCCTACCCCTAAGCCATAAACCCCTAAATCCCTTAACCATTAATCCCTCCAACTCTTAATTCCCAATACATTAACCTATAATTCATAGTCTGTTAACCTCAAAAATTTGTAACCCATACAAAAATAATTCCCAACCCCTTGACCCTGAATCCCTTAAGAACTAATCCCTAATATGTAACTAGATCCCAATTCCCCTTGTAGCAGGGATTTCTCCCTTACTACAGGGCAGGAATGGCTACCTTCCATCTATAGGACGAAAGGGTAGGGTTCCTGACGGTAATGTAAGAAAAAAAAAACATAAATGAAGCAAAGAGAATAGAAAAGAAAGAAATGGAAACCCTGCACACAAGGTTAAACTCCAGTTAGACTCCAGAACCCTGCACACAAGCTTAGACTCCAGAACCCTGCATACAACTTGCTAGAACATAAAATGAACCTGCAAGAAAACTAAGTTAGAAAAACTAGAATAAAAATGACATTAAACAATGCTTATACCTCTTGGTTGAAATGGGCCACCATGCCCTAGCTTGGAGAAGCACCTCTCTCTTGAGAATGGGGGGAGCTATGGCTCAATCAGAGGATGGATGAGAGGGAGTGTAAATGGCTTGAGAGGAAAATGGTCTCAAGGTATCCACTTGGGTAGCATAATAGTATGCAAGGGAGGAATGTTCTGAGAGAGACCCACACCCCTCTATTTATGTTTTTTTTAGGGTTCTAAGCCCCTGGTCAGGGATTTAGCCCCTTTTTGGGGATTTTAGCCCCTTTCGCTCAATCTTTAGCTCCTTTTAGGGTTTTAGGCTCCTTTAAGGGGTTTTAGCCCCTTTTTTGGAGGCTTTAGCCCCTATGAGAGCTATTTAAGCTCTTTTTAGGGGTTTTTAAGCCCTTTTTTATGTTTTTAAGCCTTCTTGAGGGTGTGGGGGTAAAATGGGATCATGTATGGGTTCCCTTGGATGGTGTAGGCCATGTAGAGCCGAGTGAGGGATTTTTTGGGTTAACACCCCGAATTCCTATAACCTGTATAATGTTAACCACAATGAACTTAACACCTAAACCCCTTAATCCTTTTACCTATATTCCTTTATCCCCCTAAGTATTCAACCCCAATAAATTCCAATTCCTTAAACCCTTGACCCCTTGTAGCAGGGATTTCTCCTTGCTACAAGGGCATGAATGGCTCCCTTCTGTCTATAGGACAAAAGGGTAGGTTCCTACGTGGATAAAGACTGTAAATAAAAACGGAATGTAAATGGGCAGAAATTAAACTAAGAACAGAAAGAAGAGAGAAGCAATAGTGAACCCCTCTGTAAACAAGGGTTAGGATTCCACTTCCAAAGACTTGCAAACAAATCTTAAGCTACAATAAACTGAAATACCTACAAAACAATGTTAAACATAAAACCTGCAAATGGAAGCAATGGTTAGAAAGCAAAGAAAACTAAGAAGCAAAGAAATAAAACATGAAAGAAAAGCTATACCTTCTCTAGTGGAAATGGGCCACCATGCCCTAGCTTGTGGAAGCACCTCTCTTGGATGGAGGGAGCAATGGCTCAATGGAGATGGAGGAGAGGGAGTGGGTGGCTTGAGAGGCAAAGGTGTCTCAAGGAATCCACGGGTAGCATAACAATATGCAAGGGAGAAGTTGTTTGAGAGTGACCCCCCACCCTCCTTTTATAGCTTTTCTAGGGGTTTTAGGGTTTTAAGCCCTTGGTCCGGGCTCTAGCCCCTTCTGCCCTAACTTTAGCTCCTTTTAGGTTTTAGCCCCTTTTAGAGGGCTTTAGCTCCTATGAGAGTATTTTGGGCTCCTTTTTGGGGTTTTTAAGCCATTTTCTTCATCCTTAGGCTATTTTGAGGGTGTGCGGGTCTAATGGAGTGATATGAGGGTTATGAGATGGTGTCCTTGGGTGGTGTAGGCCATTGAGAGCTGAGTGGGGGATTTTTGGGTTAACACCCCTACACCTTAAGCACTTAACACTCTAGTGCATAAATCCCCTAACACCTGAATGCCTCAACCCCTATGTCCTTAACCCTTGAAACTTAATCCCTTGACCCTTAATCCCTTAACCACTGTGTTTGAATCCCTATTTATCCCCTATAATCATCTAATTCCTAAAGCCTATATCACCTTAACCCATAAAACATTAACACATTAACCCCTTAACCACCTAACCCATGTTCATTTATATATTTAACCCATAAAGCCCCTAACTATTCATTTCTTAACCCTAACCACTAAACCCCTAAGTTATAAACACTCTAACCCATAAATCCCCTAGACTTATATTCTTATCCTAGCAAACCTAAATTCCTCGTCAACTAATTCCTTAATCCTTATCCCTTGAAAACCTAAACTCCCAATCCCCTAATTCGTAAACCCTTAACTTGTAACCACTAATCCATAATACCCCAACCCCTCGACCCCTAAATCTCATAGTCCATAAATTTCCCATCCCTAAAAGGTAATCCCCTAAATCCCTTAACCTCTAAAAATACTAACCCCTAATCCACTAACCCACAATTCTTAATCTGTTAACCTTTAAACATACAACCCTTAATCCCCTAATCCTTAAGACCTTAACTCTTAATCCCATAACCCATAATCCTTAATTAAAACCTACATCCCCTAACCCCCATGACCTTAACACCTTAAACCATTAATCCATTAGTCCATATTCCTTTATCCTCACAATCATTAAACCCCTTAACTCCTATTTTTTTTAAATGTACATCCCCCTAACCCCTAAGTACCTAACCCTCTAATCCATAAAACTCAAAACCACTAATGTATTATCTACCTAATCCCTAAATTCATTAACAACTAAGTTATTTATCGAGTCCCATGAACTCCCTAACCCATACACCCATAATCCCTAACCCCTTAACCCACAACCCCTTAACCTCTAAATCCCTAATCCCTAAGTACTTAACCTATAAATCCATAATCAATTAACCCCTAAATCCCCAAAACCTTATCTCAAAACCCCTTAAATCATAAGTCATTAATCCCTCAAACGCTAAATCCCTTAATCCATAGATCCACTACTTCTAAGCCCTAAAATCATAAATCCCTTAACCCCTAAACCCCTAGCCCCTAAGACTTAAGCACTTAAATTTTAATCCCTAATTAATTATCCTTTAAACAAGCTAACCCTAAGACCCTAATCCCTAAGTCGGTCACCCTTAACCCCTTATCCCTCATCCATAATCCCTAATTAACCCCTAAATACTCTATCCCCTAAATCATCTATCTCATTAAGCCCCATGACCTCATCACATTAACTTCTTAATCCCTTGACCCATATTCATTTATCCTTGTAATCCATAAACCACCTAACTTATAAATCCTTAAACCCTTACCACTAAACCCTTGACCCATAGACCCCTAAGAACATAGCACTCAAACCCATAAATCTTGTATCCCCAAATCTCTTAAAACCTTGATCCCTAAATGTCTTAACCCCTCCTATGTCCTAAAACCTTATCACTTAAACCCCTTAAACCCTAATTCCCTAATCCCTAATATCTTAACCCATAACACTTTGACCTCTAATCCCTAATCCCTTGACCCCTAAATTATGAAGTGTTAACACCTAACCCCTTAAAACATAACACATTAATCCCTTAACCCCTAAATATCATATTCCATAAGCTCACTACCCATATTCCCTAAGCCCCTAAATCCCTCAATCCATAAAATCCCCTAACCCATTACCCCTAATCCCATGGCATGTAATCCCTAATATGTTAGCATTACAATGCTCAAACACCTAAGTTGTAATTCCTTATCCCTTAACACTTACTCCCTTAACCCCTAACCCTTAATCCATAAATAATGCCTAAATCCTCTAATCAGTGAGTCTATATCCCCATAATCCCCAATACCTTAACACCTTAACCACTTCATCACTTAAACAATATTCATTTACCCCCCTAACCTTTAGAACCCTAAATGCTCATTAATTATACCATAATTCCTTATCTCCTAAACTCTAAATGTCATAAATCCCCTGAACCTTATTCTTTTAATCCCCTAACCCTAAATGCCTTAACACCTAAATCCTTAACCCTTGTACAATCAGCCCCCTAACCCCTTAACCCTTAATTCCTTGACCACTAATGAATAAGACCAAACCTTTAAACCCATAAACCATTAACCCTTAACACGTAACCCCTTAAACCATAAAACCCTAATACCCTAACCACTGAATCCCATAAATCATAAACCCCCTACTGCTAATCCTTTAACCCCCAGAGACATTAACCCTTAACTTGTAAGCCCTTAACCAATAATCACTAATTTGATCCTAATCCAATAACCTTTAAACACCCTAACTCTTAAGCCCCCAACCCCCAATCCCTAATTAATCCCTAAATCCTCTATCTCATTAACCCCCATGACCTTAATGCCTTAGTCCCTTAACCTTTTAACCCATATTCATTTATCCTTGTAACCAATAACTCTTGTAATTCCTAATAAGTTAAACCATAACCCCTTAATCCCTAACTTCTAAAACTCTAAGACTTAACCCTCTATCCAACTAATTGTATGAACTCTATTTTCTTAATCCCCTAACCCTAAGTTCCTCAACCCCTAAGTCCTTGAGCAATATCCATTAAACCCCTTAACCCCTAATATGCTAATCCTTAACCCATTTACCCTAAACCCTTTAATTGCCAATACAAAATCCCTTAACTCCTAACCCATTAAACTATAAACCCATATTCCTTTATCCCCTAAATCTCCTAATACATAAAACCCATAACCCTAATCCCTGAACCCATAAACCCCATAACCACTAGCCCCTGGGACGTGAACCAATAATCCCTAGTTTGTTAACCTTTAAATGACGTAACCCCTAAGTCCCTAAGACCTAAGCCCTTGACCCTTAACTCTTTAACCCCTAATCCTTAATCCTTAATTATCCCCTAAATCACCTAATCCCTAAACCCTATATCCCCAAAAATCCCAATATCTTAAAACATTCACCCCTTAACCACCTAGCCCACATTTTTTATTGGACGAAGCCTTAAACTGTTGGTTCACAATTCCTTAAAACATAATCCCTTAACTCATTACCCCTAAAAACTTAATATATTAATGGTCTAACCCATAAATTCCTTAAACCCTGTTGTATTAACCCCCCAACACTAAATCCCTCAACCCTTAATTCATCAAATCTCAACCCATGAACCCCATAACCCTTAATCCCCTAATCCCTAAAATCTTAAGTACTAATCCCTTGACTATTAATACATAAACCCTTAACCCGTAAACTCTGAACCCTTAACACCTAACTCATTAAACCATAAACCCATAATCTCCTAACTACTAAATCTCTTAATCCATAAACCCCCTACTCCAAACCTAGATCCATTTAATTTGTAATCCCTAAGCCCTTAACCTATAATTAATAGTCCATTAATCTTGAATTTGCCTTTTCCCTACACCCCTAATCCACAAACCCTTGAACTTGAATCCCTTATCACTATTTAACCCATAAATACCCTAATTATCCAAAAACCCTCTATTCCCTTAACCACCTAGACCTTAATACCTTCAACGCTTGAATATTTAACCCATATTCTTTTATTCCCCAAACCCTTCAACCCCCAAAATCATAATTCCTTAAACAAGATTCCCTTAACCTTTTAACCCATATTCCTTTACCTGTGTAACCAATAACTCTCATAATTCCTAATAACTTAAACCATAAGCCCTTAATCCCTAACTCCTAAAACTCTAAGCACTTAACCCTCTATCCAATAAATTGTATGAACTCTATTGTCTTAAGCCCCTAACCCTTCCTCGACCCCTATGTCCTTAATCCATATTCATTGAACCCCTTAACCCCTAATTTGCTAATCCTTAACCCATTTACCCTAAACCCTTTAAGCGTTAATGAAAAATCCCTTAACTCCTAACCCGTTAAACTATAAACCCCTAATCCTTTATCCCCTAAATCTCCTAATACATAAAACCCATAACCCTAATCCCTGAACCCATAAACCCCATAACCCCTAGCCTCTAGGCCCTGAACCAATAATCCCTAGTATGTTTTTTTTAACCATGGGAACAACAACCTCCCAAGAGTATATCCAACAGCCTACAAGCCAGATATACCAATAACTTGTGACTTAGCAGGGGTCGAGACGTCCTGAAACCCATCAAGGTGAGCCTCTATCCCAGGGTTCGCCTACCCTTCTAGCCTTGTCACAACAAGCCAATGAGCAACTCTACCCCCCGCCAGTATTAATCCCTAGTATGTTAACCTTTAAATGATGTAACCCCTAAGTCCTTAAGACCTAATTCCTTGACCTTTAACCCCTTAACCCCTAATCCCTAATCCCTAATTATCTCCTAAATCACTTAACCCATAAACCCTATATCCCCTTAAATTCCAATATCTTAAAAAATTCACCCCTTAACCACCTAGCCCACATTTTTTTATTTATCGAAGCCTTAGACTATCGATTCACAATTCCTTAAAACATAAATCGTTAACTCATTGCCCCTAAAAACTTAAGCTCCTAACTGTCTAATCCATAAATTCCTTAAACCCTAATGTATTAACCCCCTAACACTAAATCCCTTAACCGTTAATTCCTCAAATATCATCCCATGAACCTTGTAACCCTTAATCCCCTTACCCCTAAAATATTAACTACTAATCACTTAATTATTAATACATAAACCCTTAACCACTAAACTATGAACCATAACACCTAACCCATTAACCATAAACCCATAATCTCCTAAACACTAAATCCGCTAAACCATAAACCCGGTACTCCAAAGTCCTAAACCCCTAGATCCTTTTAACTTGTAACCCCTAATCCCATAACCTATAATTCCTAGTCTATTAATCTTGAAACACCCTAAGCCCTACACCTTTAATCCCTAAACCCTTGAACTTGAATCCCTTAACACCTAATCGCTTATCACTACTTAACCCATAAATACCCTAATTATCCAAAAACCCTCTATTCCCTTAACCACCTAGACCTTAATACCTTAAACATTTGAATATTTAACACTTATTATTTAATTCCCCAAACCCTTAAACCCCCAAAATCATAATTTCTTAAACAAGAATCCCTTAAAACCCTAAGCACTTAACTCTCTTACCAATAAATCCCACAAACCTTATTTTGTTAATCCCCTAACCCTAAGTGCCTCAACCTCTATGTTCTTAACTTTTATACTAAAATAACTATCCCCTAATATCTAAATACTTAACCCCTTAACTCCTAACCCCTTCACCACTCATCCCAAATCCCTTATCCACTAAACCCATAAACCCTAAACCATTTAAAACTAACCCATTAAGCCATTAAGCCATAGTCCCCTAACCCCTAAATACTCTAATCCATAAACGCATACCCTTAAGCCCTAAACCTATGAGACTCTTAACCCCTAAACACCCTAACCCCTAATCCCTCAACCTATAATCACAAATTTGTTAACCTTTAAACACTCTTACCCCTAATCCCATAATCCCTAATCTAAACCTTAACCCCCAATCCTTAATACATAATTAGATCCTAAATACTTGAATCCGTGTTTATACCTTAACACCTTAACACCTTAATCCCTTAACCCGTATTTCTCTATACCCCTAATAAAACCCCTACCTCTAAGATGTAAATCCCTAAATACCTTAACCCCCAACTCCCCTAGATCCTGACCCCTGATCACTTAACCCCTAATCCCTAGTCCATTAATATTTAAATTCCCTAACCCCTAAGCCCCTAATCTCTAATCCCTTGAAACTTAATCCTTTAACCCATAATCCACAATCCCTAATCAACCCCTAAATCCTCTAATACCTAACACTTCTATCCCCTTAACCTTGAAGACCTTAGCGCCTTAACAACTTAACCCATATTCCTTTATCCCCCTAACCCTTAAACTACTCAACTCCTCATTCGTTAAACCATAACCCATTAACCCATGACCACTAAGCTACCAATCACTTAACCCTTTAACCCATAATTCCCTTCATACCTATTCTCTTGACTCCCTAAACCTAAAGGTATCAATCCCTAAGTCCTAAAACCTTATCCCATAACCCCTAATTCCTAACTCCTAAATCCCCTATCTACCTAATGTGAGTGATCTTAACACCTTAACCCCTTAATCCCTTAACCAATATTTCCTAATCTCCCTAATCCTTAAGCCCCCTAACTCTTAATTTCTTAATTCTTAACAACTTAAACTTTTATCCATAAAGCCCTAATAACTCAACCCTCTAACCCATAAATACCCTAACCCCTAATATATTAACCCCTTAAACCCTAAATTTCTCAATCCCTAAGTCCTTAACCCTTATCCATTGAATCCCCTTACACTAAGGCCCTTAACCCCTGTCCCCTAATTCCTCAACCTATAATCAAAATTTTGTTGACCTTTAAGCAATCTAACCCCTGATCCCCTAATCCCTAATCTAATAATCCTTAATACCTATTCCTTAATACTTAATTAGATCATAATTGAATCCCTAATTAGACCTTAACACCTTAATCCCTTAACTTGTATTTCTCTATACCCCTAATTCTTAAACCCCCTTACTCCTAATTTCTTAAAACCCTAATCTCATAACCCTTGATGCCTAAACCCTAATATCTTAACATCCTAACCCCTTAATGCCTCAATCCATAAGGCCTTAACCCTTATCCACTGAACCCCTTAAACATTAATGCCCCAACCCTTACCTTTTTACCCGTAACAACTTTACCTCTAATCAGTAAGCCCTCAAATTCCTAAGCCCATAAACCCTTAAACTTTAACACCTAACCTCTTATACCATAACCCACTAATCCCCTAATCCCTAAATCTCCTAATCCTTAAACCCCCTAACCCTAAGAAACTATCCCCTAAATCCCTAAACCCCCTCGATTGTGTGCCCTAAGTCCTTAGCTTGTAATCTCTAATCAAGTAACCTTTAAACGCCTTAACCACTAATCCGCTAGTCGCTAACCCCTTGACCCTTAATCACTTAACCCTTAATCCTTAATCCATAATTAAATTGTAAATCCCCTAATCCTTAAAGCCTCTATCCCATTAAATCCTTTGACCTTAACAACTTAGCTCCTTAATCATTTAACCCATATTCCTTAAATTATTAACCCTCAACCCTTAACCCCTAACAACTAAAAACCTCAGAACTCAGCCCTCTATCCCATAAATCACATGAGCCCTATTATTTTAACCAACTAACCCTAAATTTCTCAATTTATGTGTCCTTCACCCTTATACCTTCAACCCCCTAACTCCCAATCCCCTAATACCTAACCCCTTAACCCCTATCCCCTTAACCACTAATCCCTTAACCCCTAAACCCCCAAACCCTAAATTCTTAACACCCAAACTATTAAAGCATAATCAATTAGCCCTGAATGCCCTAATCAATAAACCCCCTACCCCTAAATCCCTTAACCCTAAACCCTCTTACTCCTAACCCTTGATCCCTTAACCTATAGGAGGAGACATCCCCCTGAGTGTCCTTATCCTGCACATGCTTCCTTGCATTGAGCATATGTATGTTCCAATGCTTGGAACTAGTTTGCTTACCTACAAAACTTGTTTCCTCCTAGTTATGTACTATAAGAATTTTTACTCTTTTTCAAGCTTTCCAATATGAAAAATACCAAAAAAATTAAAAAAAATATAAACATAAAAAGTTGGGCGAGAAATGATATTGCTTTGGCAGTTGTTGTGTCATGTTGCCTTCAAACATAGCACTGTATATTCCATCCATTGGTTGGGTTATTAGTATGAATTTAGGAGTTGTACTCATTACTTTGAGTTTCTCCACCAATTGGTTATGCTTCAAGTCCCTATGGAGCCTTTGTTGATGCATGCTGTGTCATAGAGTGGTCCTAGTTTCCATGTTGAGCCTATGTTTCCTATGAGTCTTCATCTTCCTTATGCTTTTGTTCGAAGGAAGTTTTATCCTGAATCGACCACTCCTCAATTATCTTGTCTTTTCATGTCGACCATTCCCGATACAATTATTGGTACGTGCACATCCTGTTCATCCGAGTTCTTCCAAATTATCCAGTGTTGTTGTGTACCTCATGTTGGTTAATGGGGGATGGCTTAATGACATCCTTCCAGCAGATTCCATTCCATCGACTTCAAATAATTTATTCTGGAATAGGGATCTACAGTCCATTGAGTGCCTTGAGACTTGCAGTCATCAGTGGCAAGTTCTCTCACCCTCAATAGTTTTAGGAATACATCAATTTCCCATGAACGATGGACTCTCTCAAGTGTTCGACCTCAACACATCTATTCACACTTGTTTGATTTAACTATGTACCTTGATTCCCACTATCATTATCGATAGGATATATCGCGTTTGTTAACGGTATACATGACTAACCGGTAATGAGATGATGGTCCATCATGTTCGACCTCAACATCTTTATTTGCGTGATGGGACATGTACTAGCAGCAATTTGTGTAGAAGACCTCTGAGCTTGGTGGCATTCCATATATGTTACCTCTTTAATCGTGCCAGTATCTATGAGATCTTAGTTCCCATGACCAGATTCCAGTGTACCATCAGATGTCTTCATTCAATATGAAGACCTTATTTCATTGTACATTATACGTGGTGATCACCACATGTGACATATGTCTATTATGCCTATGCATGGCCATTGTACTATTATGTATCTAGGGACTACTACAGTTCATATTTGTAGTCACATGTTGAGACCTATCATTGTATTGAACTGATGAGTGGCCAGTTTTTCTAGCTGGGTCTTCATTACTCCACTTCTGGGATTGGTATAATGTATTTTGGCCATCATGTTACCCCTATGACCTCACACATTAGGAGGCATCTGTTATATATTATTTTCCCACAATTAGTGAGATCTCAGTTCCCATGATCAAATTCTAGTATACCATCAGATGTCTTCATTCAGTATGAAGACCTTATTTCATTGTATATTGTACATGGTGATCACCACATGTGACATATGTCTATTATGCCTATGCATGGCCATTGTACTATTATGTATCCGGGGAATGCTACACTTCATATTCATAGTCACATGTTGAGACCTATCATTGTATTGAACTGATGAGTGGCTAGTTTTTCCAACTGGGTCTTCATTACTCCACATATGGGATTGGTATAATGTATTTTGGCCATCATGTTACCCCTCTAACCTCACATATTAGGGGGCATCTATTATAGATGATTTTCCCACACTCAATGGATCATGTTTTTATGGCCTTCCCTGTCCCTATGTAGACTCTTTGGACCCCCCTTAGCTCAATATAACTTTGATGAACCAAAAACCCCCTTAAAAGTCTTATTTATTGGTATACATGGATCAACAACTTACAGACCGTCTGTACACGCATCTAGACTCCACTATGACCCGCGTACATCAAGAAATGTGCTCAAAAATAAAATATTTGGAGTTTTACTCATCAAGTAATGAATAACTTGACTATTGGCCTTCCATATTCCTAGAAACGCTCTGACTCAACCCTTCACTTCCTATTGAAGGGATATATATATTGAGCTACTTGGATGCATTACAGGAGGAGAAATTGTGAGAGCAAAGGAACTGTAGTGGATGTGTGCCCCATTATTCCCTACTTGAGTTTGCATCCCTTTATCCTTTGAGCAGCCATTGTTCCTCTTCCAAGCTTTCTATTGTATTGTGAGCTTATCATTGAGATGGAGGATTGAAGTGGTGGAGTCCCAGGTGAAGGACTTGGTTTATCGATTTCGACGAGGCGCCAACAGAGTTTGTCACTTATATATCTGTTTATATTTAATAGAAATATCCATTTCTCGTCCATTATATGTGTAGTTGTGAATATTTGTTATCCATGGATGTAGTTGCTTTGATTATTATATTGGATTTATATATGCTCTAGAGTAGGTTCTAACACTTAACATATATCATGTGTGTATGTTTCATTGTTGTTGAGAATGAAATCTAGGTGAAAGTGTGGTTGAAATATCAATGGACATATACCACGAATGTTCGAAACAAGGTATGCTTCTCATCCCTAGTGTTTGACTTGTTTATCTATTTATCATATTGGAAGTGGATTGATTTCTAGTGTCATACTGTTTGTTATGGTCCACCCCAATCCATAGGAATTTTTCTCCGTAACAATATCCACGTTGTCACCATAACAACACAGCTCTCCAATTATTTAACTTCAACAACGATCAATAGTTTGCATCATAGCAATAATAAAAGATGTTGGTCTCCATCATGAGAGAGAGATAGAGAGAGAGCACTCCACATTTAATAGTATCTCCACGCACCTGGGTTCACAACATCCCTCGTTGAATTTGTCATTCCAATACTCTACACCAATGGAGTAGTCTAACTCAAAGGCCTCAAGTTTGTGCCACACTATCGTTCAACATTTTGGTAGAGGTTACACAACTCCAATATTGATCCACACTCTAATTATTTGGCATAGGTCTATCAAATTCAACATTTCATGCAACTTCAGGCGGATAACACAATGGTCTCTTCATGTGGGTATTCATAGAGGTATCACTCCAACACAGACAATAACAAGTATCACTCCAACATTTTTCCCCTAGGATTTTCAAGAAAAGGGTGGAGTTTTGCTCATATTCACAATGGAGTCTAGTCACGCTCTAATCATCATCGCCAATTATGATACCAAGTTGATGCAGAAAAACCACAACTCTTCAAACTCCATGCACCACCATTTGCAAAGAATGAGCTAAAATGATGCACGAGTTAGCACATGGAGAAGAGAGTAGGTCACAAATAGAAGAGAAAGGAATACTACATTGGAGCAGTGAAAGACCATATTAGAGGGAATATCTAGTCAATTTTGTAGCAAAGGGAAAAGATAGGGTTCTCACAATAACATAGAATAACACAAGCCACATAATTCAAAAAATATTCAATACCACTGTTAGGTTTCCTATTAGGGAAGATGGCAAGATTTACTTGACAAAAAGAGAAATACACACAATGATGCACCATAAAGGAAAAAGAGAATGATATTTATAAAAAAAACAAAAAAACTATTGTAATAATTAATAATAAAAATAGTAAAATCCTAGGAGGGATTGTACGCACAACTTAAATAAACTTAGATTTTAGTATAAGATTTTCTACCTAGATAACCATTAATGTGATCTGATTATGATTGGTGGTAAAACAAGCACTGTGTATTGTGAATAAATTGTCAAATTATGTTGTTATTTTTATTATATTGTGAATAACTATAAATTTGGGATGAATTTTGCTAAAGGATGCGTATATGTAATGCCCACATTTTGAGCCGAGTATCTAGAATTTTTTTTTTCTCATCCTATAAATTAATTGATTACTATCTATTTTGACCCTGCTAGATTGATAAATACATTATGCATACAATTAAAGTGGTTTATGTGTTGACAATATATGATTATACCATTATATGCTTGTGATGACAATAATTATGTGATTCATTTGAATATGTAATGAATTGATAAATTTGGATACATGGATACCAGTTCAAATTTATATTGCTATATATATACCAAATGTGAGGCATGTTGTAAATAACTTATATGTTTCTTATTTGAATATCAATATATAATATGGCTTAGCACGTGGAAAATTGTTTTATATCTACATTAATATGTGTTATTGTTGAATTAACCTATATGGTGATTATCTATGTAATATATAAACGATAGTAGTGATGAGGTGAATTGGATATCATAGACATCATGAAAACAATGCCTACTATAAATTTTTATTATGATTTCAAACAATGCTATGATATGTGGGTAAGTTTGGTTTTGAAAGGATGCACTGCTTTCCTATAATATTTGTTCGATGACATGTCTCTAAGAATAATAATTACACAATATGGATTAGTATAGGGTGTCCACCCTAGTTATACCAGGAGGGGTGGAGGTATTGCCAATTGTGTATCCTCTGAAACCTAGAGTAATGGGAGGGTTGTGCAGAGACATGATACCCAAGTTGTGTGATGATTTCTACGAGTTAACTATTAGGGAATATTGGTCGAAATAGTTGACACTTCCACTTATGGGGCCTATCAAGGTTTCGATCTCAACAGAGGAAAAATGATAGGATGTGGAAGATGGAAGTAGGTTAGGGAGGAAGGATGGTTTGAAAAAAATTAGAAGGATGTTGTGAGTTAGTTATTTAACAAATTTGTTAATTTTTTATGCTAACGCTCTTGCTTTATTTATGTGTGATGATACGAGTACGTTGTGTTAATTGTATTAAATTATTGTAAACTAGTGTGATTGTTAGATGTTAAGATTTCTATTTACTATCTTTTATACTTGGATGAAAATGAGAACATATATTATCAATGCATTAGAGGAATGATTGTTTATAATTAGTACAAACAGATGTATGTGTATAGTAGCTACATACACCTAGTACCTACATTCTGCATGTAAACTAGTATAATTATTTGTTGTATTAATACATTACATTACATTACAGATTAATCCCATGATAACATGGTGCACCAAAGTATGTATAAATGTTATGATACAATACGTTACATTATATATTACAAAGATACTTCTTCCATGTTGTGTTGGTGCACCGACTTGCAAATTCTATATGGCAAAGCCTTGCAGAATCCAAGTGTCACCTCCTTGCAAATATGTGGCAATTATTTTGACATGGATCTGGATGAATTCTACATGAACCACATAATACTTAATTGCTACCTATAGGTTCAGGTTAAATCCTCTTGCTAGGAGACCAAGAGCACTCTCTGCAAGGATGTTGATATGATCTCTCATGGTGTTATTGATATGATATTTGGTGTTGCTTACCAACACTTTTACTACTACTCACTAGATATATGGAAAGAGAATGTCTTTTGCAATGATTCATCTGCAGGAACTCAACAACTGCTCAAATATTTTGTTTAGTTGAACATGGTGGGTGGATGCAAGACGATAGACTTTAGATGAAATTTTGATTATCTAGGAAGCATACTTTAATGGATAAACTTCATCCTAAACATGTTAATGGTTCATCATAATCCTAAAAAGGTTTAAGGTCATTATGGCTAGTGGTAAGGTAACCGCAAGATAGAATATCTAGGATGTGGCAAGAAAACCACAAGAGAGAAGGGCTAGGGTTTGGAAAGAGAGTGGAAAGGGAAGAGACTTAAAAATTTTCTAAGAATGAACTGCCTATGATAAGCCTCAGAAAATCCTCACAAGAGATTTTCAAAAACAAGGAATGGATAACTCAAACATGCCATAGAATAGGAAAACAAATCAAGCCATCGAGTTATAAATCCACCAATCATGTTGTCATAAACCAGTATATATATATATCAATCAATAAATCCATCTGTCAAGTTTCCACAAACCAAGCTATCGAGTTCTGATTAAGCTTCCTCAAAAGCTTACTTACGAATCTCAGTCAATCCACCCTACAATCTAGGAAGGCAAACTGCCAAGGCAACGCGATGGATGGGAACAAAAGAAAATGACTACCAGCAATTGGCTAAGATCCAAAGCAGGAGAAGGGGATGAATTGAATCCCATATAGGGAAATAACCACACCTATTCTTATAAACTATAATGGAACTTTTACTTTAAAAATAGATGTTTCTTACCTCTCTTCTTATTGTATCACTTTTTTTAGGAGCAACCATTAGAGAAAATTTCAACTCAAAATGGGCCTCCTAAGGAAAATTAATAAAATAATAGTTAAAATAATAAAATAATATTTATTAATTTTGGAGGAAGAAAAGAAAAAACTACTATTTTGTTCGTATTTTAGACATATATCCCTGTGTTTTTACTCAAATTTCGATCGGGACAGCTCGTTGGATGTGGAATTAAATTTTGCATCCAACGAGTACCCACTCTGCATACTTTTGATGGGCCCCACTACCCCAAAGATAAGAAATACCTAAAAAAACATGATGATGATGTCATCATCACATTTTTTCAGGTATTTCTTATTTTTGGGGTATCGAGGCCCATCAAAATATGCCGAGTGGGTACTCGTTGGATGCAGAATTTAATTCTACATCCAACGAGCTCTCGCAATTGAAATTTGAGTAAAAACCAAAAAAAGAAGACGTAGAAACGTGAACTCATTTTTCCCTTTGAAAACCACTTAAGGTTTTCAATCCATATTATCAAATGTATAGTACGTGTTGTGATCATGAGACAAAATGACCTATAATCGGTATCATGGATAGAATATTTCAAATTTCAATATTATTTAAAGCATAATATGATTTAGATATTCAAAGTTCAGAATATGAATAAACAATTGGGTCGAACAACAAAGAAGTGCCAGAATCTACTATAGTAGCACAAGCCCTAGTACTATAAAATGGATATAAAAATTGTAATGGTTACTTGAGTTCCATAGCTTGGCATAAATAAGTAACTTTAACTCATTAAAATCCATATCCATTACTAATTGGTTTACTGTCAATACGCATGCCTTATCCATTACTTTTTGGTTTATTGTCAATAAACATGCCTCACACTTGATTCAACTTGTAAAGTTGTGTTAAAAGTCATGCCCAATGCCAATTATTGCTTTACTAAGATGATACGTTTGTGAAATTACACTAAAATCCATGTCCAATATCAAATATTTCTTTAATAACTTAATAAGTGATTGTTTCATAACTAAGTGTAGCACGTGATCCTTATGAATATCAATAATTATCGTTTTACCAAGTTAATATGTATGATTGTTGTTTCCTTTTTAAGTCATAACATATTCATGTTTGTTAATATTGACATTTATTCAATCATTCATAACATATTAAGGTTTGATAATATTAACATTTATTCAACCATTCTGTTGGAGCATAGCTTTCATCTAGACCTGAGTCATGCATGCATGCAAGCATGCATCCATGCAACATGCATGCGACATTGTTGACCTCTCTAGTACCTAAATCTTGTAGCTGAATTCCTAGTGCCCTAATCCTTGTCATTTTTTACCTCATTACCCATTATTATGCCCTCATCCATGATTTTAGGACCTTGTCCACCCTATTCCATGATTTTATCCATTCACCATCAGCTACATTCAGTTAACTAGGCCACCATCCCTAGATTTCATCACTTTGGGATGATAGTAAGATCTGATGACCACTGTTAGTCAACTAAAACTCCTAAATTCTCCCCTCTACCATTAGAAATCATTAACTAACACCCTCATGCATTATCTAGTTCCAGTTATCTGTAATTACACTCAGTTAACTGAGCACATTCAGGAGTTCGGACTACTTCTCAAATCTAGTGACGGTTTCTATGCTAGTTTAAGCTTTCACAATGAGAAAATTGAAAATGAATTATTAGGCTAACAAATTTCACCTTTGTAGATGTAGTTATATTGTAATCTCATTCTTGATTGATAGACAATATGGATTTTATTCAATTGAATTTCTTCTGATATGTATTTTGCTCAATATTTATTTACTAGTTTTACTGCAAATCTTTGTTGTTCATCTCAGTAGGATTACATTGTGCTTTAGATACTTAACTGTGGAATTTCTTGTTTCCAGCAAGGCTACAAAAATATCACATTGGTATCAGAGCCTAGGGATCTCAGTAAAATCAATTAATCCTCAATACATATTTTTAGAGTGTTTGTTTTGCAAGTACAACAAACATTTACGAATTTTATAACAGTTCCTCCTGTATCACCATTCAATTATGTTGAGTGGAAATTCCCGATGGTTTCATATCTCAATATCCATGAGCTCTCTGATTTGTCTATTAGATTTGTGTCAATGCCATAATCTGATGAAGAGAAAAATTATTGGATAAATGACTGTCATAATGCATATGGGAAAATGTGTATAGAAATGTCTCGTAAGACGCGGTGTCTCATTGATTCTGTTAAATATCCATTCGAGCTCTGGAGCAGTATAGATAGGGATTTTGGTATGAGAAAAGAAGTAAATGATACCTGGATAAAATCCATCACCTCCTCAAGTGTTCTTCCTTCAAATGTATTGGCCTCAATGCTCTATGATGAAGTTGTTCGAATTGAAGAAATGGCATAATATTCAACTCATTCAGTTTGAATTGGTGAAAGTCTCCTTACAGTGACTCCTTCTCATGTTGCTCTAGAAGTTTAAGATAAATATGATGTATCATATTCTAATACATTTTCTCCATTAGAATACATTTGAACCACCATTTTCAAAAAGAATTCTCTATCTGGATATTCTTCAGTGATTCTTCTATTATAAATTTTGACCAATTTTTTCCAATGATTACACAAGAAGCTGAAGAATAATTCAATTCCTCTCTTTCCAATGTTGCTTCAAGTGTGCATAAAAGTGATCTTTTGGATGTTTTGGAGGTAATATCATATTTTGTAAGTGATACATTCTCCCTCACTGGTCCAATGCTTCCAGCAAATTCCTACTTGATCTCTTGCAACATTTCTCAGAATTTTATTGAAAATGGAGAAAACTGTGAATTTTCTGTCTCAGTGGCACAACTGGGACACATGTCTCACCTTCTTGGAGCTTATTTTAACTCTCATGATTCAAAATTTATTCTCCTAGATATTTCAGTTATTTTTCAAACTGATCTTGTCACTTCTGGTGTGTAAAATCCACTACCTCAAGTCTCCTTCAAAATTTTTGTTGTTGGGAATTATATATCAGTTTATTCTTATGAGTTTGCTGATATGAAATGCTGTTATTTATTGGATATTTTGTATTCTATATAATATTATGGATCTCATACATTCACTCTTCATGGTCTAATGGCTCCTTTTATTTCCTACATGGTCACATGCTAATTTCCTCAAAATACTAGTAAAAATGGAGGACACCACCATTCGTTTGAACCTTATATAAACAATTTTGGTTCAAGTTATCAAGCACCTAAAGAATCATTTGGAATTTATCTCACCTTCCTTGGTTTGAATTTCAAGTCTAAAGAGAACCTACATTCACTCTTTTGTCAAATTATCTCAGTTTCTCTACATGTTTCTAGTCCCTATTTTGCAATTTTCTATGTTCCTGATCAAGTTGAGCATATTCCTCTTCTTCCAAAGAGGAAGATTCCTCCAAACATAATCATTTAGTTTTGAGAGCATTCTGTGGTTTACCTTTCATGTCCATTTTTTAGGAATGATTTTTCCCATGTGGTTTTTCCTTTTTCCTTAGTTTACATGGATGAATAATGTAAAGGGATACCATAGGCCTAGTTTCCTCAACCCTATATATATATATATGTGTGTGTGTGTGTGTGTGTGTGTGTGTATTATATATATAAATAAAAAATAAAAATTAGCTCTCATAAGTTAGGCTTACAGGGGGTGTTGGAGCATATTTTTCATTTGGACCTGAGTCATGCATGCAAGCATGCATCCATGTAACATGCAAGCAAGCATGCAGCCATGCAACATGCCTACAACTTTGTTGACCTCTCTTGTACCTAGATCTTGTAGTTGACTTCCTATTGCCTCAATCCTTGTCATTTTTTATCTCGTTACCCACTATTTCACCATCATCCATGATTTTAGGACCTCATGCATTGTATTCCATGATTTTATCCATCCACCGTTAATTACATTTAGATAATTGGGCCACAATCAATTAACTGGGCCACCATTCCTATATTTCATCACTCTAGGCCGATAGTGAGCTCCGAAACCTCATAAATTTTCCCCTCTATCATTAGAAATCATTAATTAACTACCTCATGCACCATCTAGGTCTAGTTATATTTAGTTACACTCAGTTAACTGATCACATTTAGGAGTTAGGAATAGTTCTCTATCTAGTGATGGTTTCTATGCTAATTTAAGCCTTCCCAATGAGAGAATTCGAAATACCTTCTTAGGCTAACAAATTTCTCCTTTGGAGATGTATTATATTGTACTATCATTATTGATTAATAGACAATATGTATTTTATTCAATTGAGTTTCTTCTGATATGTATTTTGTTCAATATTTCTTCACTAGTTTTGTTGCAAATATCTATTGTTCATATTAGTAGGATTACATTGTGCTTTAGATCCTTAGTTGTGGAATTTCTTGTTTTCATCAAGGATATAGAAATATCACACATTGAAAGACTTGAAACGTACCCAATAATAGTCATAACATATTCAGGTTTGCATTTATTTAATCATTCAAACACTTTTTAACCTACCCAAAAACAACACTTTGATGTAAGCTATAAAAAAATTGAGTGTTTAACCAAAAACAACACTTTACTGTAAGTTGTAAAAAATTTGAGTGCTTAAAGTTGCCTTGAACTAACTATGAAATTTATATTTATCATAACAAGCAATGGTTGGATTCAAATCTATAATCAAGCTTGGAATGTTGACTCTAAAATCTGAGCGATCGAATGTATTTTTCAAAATCTCTAGATCACATGAAGCTATCTATAGTTTGCAATTGAAATATTTTATCCCGCTTAAGGAAGGTCCTCTGTAAGGAAAGTATATAAACTACAATAATGCCATCCTGAATACTTGATTGTTTGGCTAGCGGGAAGTCCTTCATTCACCCTCAATTGATTGTTTGGCCCAATAGTTAGTGTGATAACAACTACCAATCCATCCTTCACTGTTGGGATGCCTCAACTATAATTATCCTCTGCCCTAAGTTTTCTAGGCATTGATAAGCTAAGGCCTATGTTTTGTGGTCATTCACTTGTTGCTTCTTATTTTTATGCAAGGACTTGCTGCTTAGAATCCCTTCTTGTTGTAACCAATACGTTCTTTCTTATAGGCATGGATAAAGTGTGTAGCATGTTCTAGTTGAGATTATTTTTATAGTTATTTGTAGATTTGTATCAATGTAAAACTAATAAAAAATGATACGTGTTTGAGGAGTTCTATTTTATTGTATAATGCTTTGTAGATTTGCACATACGTTGTGCATATGATAGTACTCTCATCATAAGAGCATACACAAAATCCTTAAAAGGAACAAAATCCCATCTCTTAGCATTGGCCCTCTCCAATGATCAAGAAATTAAAGGTGACTGAGATTTCATTTATTCAAACTTGTTTTTATCTCCTAGAAGACACTTTGTTTGCTCTTCATTTATTTTATTTTGTTCAAATTATGGAATTTCCATCCTAAACAGTTGTTCTTTATGTATGATAGGTATTTTTTTGAAAGAATATTGTTTTGATTAGTGTTTCATATTTCTGAAACTTAAAGGGACTTTTAGAGACTATGTGGGAGAATATTGCTTTTAGTAAGAAACATAAATTGAAAAATGTCAAAATGTCGAGGATACATATACATTCTTGTAGGAGTTACTCAAGAAATCCAATTCAACACTTATGACGTTGGATGATTTTTAGTTCAGGGAAAATTTGGAAAAATTGTTAGGTGAAATTTGGAAAAAAATGTTATTTGACAAGGAAGGTTATAAAACCCTTATGACAACTAGAGATCATTCTACCATTTCAACAACAACTTCCCTAGTAGTATGAATTTTCCTTGCTGAATGATGTTGATGATTTGCCCCTTTTTTTTCTTTTGGGATACTGGAGATAATTCAATTCCACGTAATGAGGAGAGTAGGTAGTCAAGCTTGTATGCCTCTTACAGTAATGGAATCCGTAATATATGAAATATATTATTGTACTAGGTGTGGTTTAATTTCGTGTTTGTAATACAATATCACTCCAAATGTCCCTAATGTCAAACATGAACATCATGATATATCCCTACGATTCGACAATAATAATTGCTTTATTTTTTTTTGTAAGGTTTGAAAGAATTATTTCAAAAACATATGTCTATACATATCTAAGTCACCCAAGGACTGAAATTCAGTGTTGTGTAAGACCTTAAACAAAACAAAGATGGTTTGCAGCTTTCCAGATATTCCAAAATGTCCAAAGATATTCTAATGCTAAACATGGTTTTCATGCTAGCCACAACTAGAAAATAAAAGTGTTTCCTAAGGAGAATTTTGTGACTGATCCCCCATAGGGCGGGGGTTATGGCCCAAATATCTCAAAAAGGTGATATTGCAGAGACTATTGAAACAAGCCCGAAGGATTGAAAAACAAGCAAACATTTAGAAATGGGAATGCGAGGAGGGTTCAAAATCTGGGATTTTATTTTATTTCTCCCCATCCAATGACGCAGGGCACCACCAGAACACAATCTGGGTGTTTGTCACCGAATGAGGGGAGGCCTAGTGAACATCTTTCCCATTAGAGCTCATTCCAACTCATCCATATTCACATCCACCCTTTCCATCCCATCATGTTGGAACTTGGTAAGCACAAAAAATGTGGCTTCCACATTGGATAGGAGATGCTCCAAGGAGGGATCCTCATCCTCTAGTTGTAGTTTCTTAAGTATGCAATCCTCCATAGTTATTGGAATAAGAACCTTGGATGTCCAATAAACCTTGAGAGTCTTCGTGTGTCGAGTCTCCTTAGTCTGGGTAGGCCCCTAGTCTTCCAGCAACCCTCTAAATTTAGCATTGAGTTCCCCGGCTAAGGGGAATCCATATTTTTTCCTTCGTCTATTTTCCAACTACAGGATGTGAGTAGAGGAAGAGGATGAGACCTATTGCTCTACAAAACCTTGAATTTTGCTCATATCTCTTAAGGCACAAGGCATATGAATCTGATGAGGCCCGTTAGCAGTCTTCTGTGGAGTGACCTTATTTCTCACCATGTTGTACTCACTAACTAGAAGGCCCCATAGGGAATATTTTTGAAATATACGAATAACAGTCCCAACTTTTGTCTAGTTGTATACGTAAAAATATGCCAAAATTTAAGTCGATGCCACCCCTTCCTTTGTCCTGGGATACAACTAGATTTTGTTCCATCGCATGAACTTTCGATAAATCCCCACACAGGCGAAGATACCACCTTATGTATGGGAAATCATGAGCCAATTACTAAATGAAGGGCCCTTGTGCTTGTATATGGGGAGGCAATTAACAGTTCAGGTCAAGGAGGAATTTCACCCTCCATGTGTTTGGCTGCATGGTGCATCCCACCAAATGCTCTCATTGTTGGAAACATGAGGTAGGGGCACCATACTTCTGGCACCCTCCATGGGGGATGGTGTTGGGTTTCTTCCCTATTTCTTTCCCTGGACCCAGGTTCAGTCCCTTCTGCTCAGCACAATAGAGCCCAAGATATCGGCCCGACAAAGCAAAGCTCAGCCGACAGCACCTACAACACAAATGTCGTCTCACCCGAGATATCTTAGTTTTATGGTTAAGTTCCAGAACCACATTTTCACAGTTTGTCCGGGAGGATTTATTAGCACCTTGGATCTGTGCCAAGGTTTCCAATGAATATCGGGAAGGTGGGTTACTTGTATGCATAGTACTTTAACAACAAGTTGTGACCCAACCCTTCTTTATGCAACTTAAGTAAATAAACAATGAACATACAACACATTCATATTCATTAACATAATGCATAGTTATACATTATCCATTCATAACACAATAATCAACCAATCATTCAACACAACATTCACACAACTATCTAAGCTACTTCAATAGTCACACATATACACAACATATAACTTGGAAACCCAAAACCCATTCGGGCAAAAACCAAAAGGTGCTCTTCATATAGAATGAGGAAATAGATGCACCTTTTGTTTGTGCACAAAGTTGTATACTTTGTTCAAGATCTTCTTTTCTATCTTTACAGAATTTTCCTCCCTCTCATGCTCTTTGATCTTCTCTATTTCTCTTCCTATTCTACTCCTACTAGCAATCCACACACAGCCTGGATCGACTCAACCTTCTCTACTCATCTGCACACTCAGCTGCAAAACCTCTACTCTGATGCACTCATCGATACAATCATTAACCAAAAATGCCTATCTCTAGTCTAGCTCAAGTGTCTTTCCAAGATTTTAGAGATTACTCAGATGCTACAACAACTAATTAGCTAACCGACTAACCCATCTATAGCTTGGGTTCCTTATTTCATATCCCCTATTAGAGACTTAAAAAGATCCCATACATGATTGTTATAGACTCAATACCAACTCGATACCGACTCTACTAGACTCATTACAGACTCCTTTTTAGTCAAAATCTCATATGACTTAGTATATCCATCCAACAGGTTGTCTTTCCTATTCTAGTAACACATAACAAGAGGCACTATCGACCTAAATTACAAAGATTCCTTCATGTGTATGGATCCCATCATATCTAGCCGAGATCATACCCACGATCGTTAAGGACTGTCACTTTCTCAGCGTTATTCCTTTCTATCATTTTCTGGCCGTTACACTATTTGCACGCCTGCTTCTGTTGATATTCTGCCATGTCATCTTGTATCTCTTTCTATCCTTCTGTCATGAATTACTCATCCGACGGAGCTTCCCCATCGTGTGCCTTCTCTTTGTCTTACTCTTCTCTTTCCTTCTTTTGTTTCAACATCCTTCCCTTCCCCTTGATGTTTATTCCTATGTCCTAACTCATTCATCTTCTCCTTTATGTTCTTCTCCATGCTTAAGTAGAATTCTACATGAATTCCACCCTATTGTCCCGAGGCCCAACATACCCCCAACACTCACTTGTGGCTTTTCCTGAGCCACATGAACTAGTGCTCCATAAACATACTTGCACTAATTTTGTTATGAAAATCCTGGACGGTTTTCACCAACTTCTATGTCTTTGCACGCACTTCTTCTTTGGTTTTCTGCATGTGCTCCACCAGGCCAGAAATGGAATGTTTTGGCATAACTCTTTCTACATATGTCTCTAATTTGTGCACCTTATGGTGTATAAGATTAATTATGTCTGTAACTCTCTCTGCTTTTTCCTGCAATTCCTCTACCATTTCCTCGCATTGCTGCTACTGTGCACGCAACGCAGTCATTTGCTATTGTAGTTTTCACATCTCTGTTGCCTTGACCTTTTTCTATTCCAAGGGTAGCTGATTCATCTCATTTCTTATATCTGTTATATTTTCTTCAAACGCAGTGAGCTCACTTGCAATCCTTTGTGATTTCTTGTCATCCATTAGGGCTTCCCAAGTCTGGGATACTTGGTTGAAAACCTTCAACACATGTTTTATTTGTTTCTATTCTTTTTACAGCCTGAGTGGCTACGTTTCTTCTACTTTCCAACACTTATGGGGGTGTGTTGGTTCTCCTTTGCTCTTCTAACTTAGTTACTTTTTCCCTAAGGTCAGCCGCTATATTGCCTAGCAGGAGGACCTTGTTTTCTAATGGCATGTCTTGTGATTTTTCAACATCATCGAGATTTGAACAAACAAGATTAATGAAATTTTTGAGCTTCTTCTTACTTGTTTCTTCTTTTCTTGCTTATTTTGTGGTTCATAGCATTTTGGAATTGATTTTATTGATAGTATTTTCTGTGTGTTTCACCTGCTTTTCAAGGGTGTTTCCCCTTACTTGAATCTCTATAACTGTTGCTTTCTGTAAAGCATGCACATCCTTCAATCGCATTTGTGAGAAATATAAAAATATCTAGCCAATAGTTCTGTCCACCTCATTGGGGTCTGGGGTTTCTAATTCTAGCACATCTTTTCTTAGTTGTAATTTGTTGGGGGTGATCTTCTCTGGATTGTAGGGTTTCCCATGATTTCGATGGGCCAAGTGTGTCCTACGATGGTGGTACCTGCGATACATGATCTACTACAATTTTGACTTCCTCAATGGTTCTCCCTAGTTCAGTTAGCCTGTTTGTGATAGTACTAATAAATTGATTATGTTGTTTTCCAAATTCATTGAAACTCGCCTGGGAATATTTTTGGAGGGTTTCAGCTAAGGCTACGTCTTCCTCATCATCTATACGAGAAGTATTGTATTCCTTGTTAGCCTTTTGTTTCTTGTGTGGAGGTTCTCTTTGTACTTATTCATTATGCGCTTCCTAATGTTGTTTCTCTAGCGGTAGATCATTCTGAGGCTGATTAGGCTAAGTTTTGTCTAGTATTATGGCGTTTATGTGTTGGTTATTCTCCTCTCCTAGAGGTGGTGATCCCTCCCATTTCCATTCTTCTGGCCAATCACTAATAATGGTCTCTATATATTCTTTCGTGAGCACATATTGTGTCGAAAACCACTGTCCTTCGGGGTCTCGACGTGGTTGGATGTAAACAAAGTACGGTCCTATTTGAAAATTGAAAGTATGTTGAAATTTGAAGATCGTAGTTGCACTAAGTCTTAACTGTTGCTTTACCAAGTTATTTAAAGCTTTCGTATGGAAAAAGAATTCACTATTTCTACTTAGCTATTGGTCTTTGTCTTACGAGAACCACAAGTTTTGGTATCTTGCTCCTCTACAGAGGACGGGTAACTCTACCGGCTGATAATCTATTGGCTCAGACCACACAGTAAACGAGATTAAAATTAACAACCAAGAATAATGGAAAGGAGTACCTTCTTCCTATGTAGAAGTGACATCCTATAGTAGTTCATTACAAAATAATTGAGACAAAAAATAAATTGATTTGAACTCCTTCTGCACAGAGTGCAGCCAGCATTACTATTCCCACAGTATATTGCTTCGATCGCGAGACACGCAACAGTTTGTGTGTTAATGTCGTTGTTTCCATACAAGTAACAGGGTCATTGGTGGATGATATTACGAACTCTTTGCCATAATTGGCCAGGTCATATTTTTCCTTAACTTTTTTAATCTGGGTTGGGTGCTTTTCCTTCTTAAAGGTTGATACTAGGTCCCACCCATCTCTCGGTAGTCCCATATTGTTGAGAATAGGTCGAAATAAACCAAATATGGTTTGTATAACCAAAGGAAACCTACATGAAAGAATACTAACAAATTTTTTACATAAGTATCCACCTCTATGGTCTGGCCAAAGTGCGACATGAAGAGGAGTAACAGTATCCCCGACTGTTCTAGTCTGTTTTCCCATTACATTGGAACAAACAGGTTTGGTGATTTCGGTGTATCTCAGACCAGCTTCATATAATTATTCCTATCAAGGGATCTGAGTTTATTGGTGTTTGAATATTTAAAGGGTAATTTTTCTAGTTGAAGCAGGATATCCTGCGGTACTTTCACACCTTTCAATTTTTTAGGTGCTACCATTGTAGAATAGTCATTGCTAGGGATGTGAACTGGTGGTGCATCCATCCTCCTTGGTGGAATGTATGGTGGCAATAAATTATGGGTGTTGAATTCCTCTTTCTCTTCCTAGCCCAGTGGCATTGTTGTAGCTTTCTCATTCCTCGGCTTCTTTATCGATTGCTTCCCCTTAGGCATTGCTGAAAATTTGTGTTCCTACATTCTGCCTTTTTCTAAAGATCAAGGTGGGAATTGGCCAACAACTGGCCTAGGCTTGTTCCTTGGGGTTCTATGTCCTATAATACATTCCATGGGAGTAGTGGATACAAGTATCAAATGGGGTTTAATACTTACTATCGTAATGTAGATAAACTGGTTTTTGCTCATTGGGTTTCATACAATACTTGCTCTTTTCTTGTTTGAGGCACGATGATTATGAATATGGTAACAATGCATATTATGAAACAATATATTCCTGATAGTTTTCTTTCACACGAGCTGTCTGTAGTTAGAAAGCACTCCATCTTTCGAAATCCCCTAGGTGATAGTGTGGGTTATTTAAGGAAATTTTTTTGGCACATCGTCACTTTGCTGTCATCGATAAAGATGGTTATTATTATTTCTGGTGGACATGGTCCCAAGGTATGCTTCCTAATTCTGTCAAGATTTCCAGATTAAGGACTGACAAATACTCTGTCAATACTTTTCTTAATTACTGTGCCAATCATGGCATCTCTTTATGATAGTGTCATTTCATTTGAAACTTCTCCTTTTCTTCGGAGCTCTCTGATATTGTTGTTGCACTCCTTGTGAATTGATTTTCTTTCTCACAATGTTATGCGACATTAGTATATCACCCTTCCTTTTAATTTTTTTAATGTCGTATCTAACAAGGTACCGTGTATTTTCACACGTGTTAACTCTTTCTAATTTGCACATTCCTTCTGACATATGGAGATTATGGCGAATGGGTCACTATCACTCAGATCCTTCATGATATTATAACATTCTATCCAGTTATGTGTACTCATGGTGCATTGATCGAAGTTCGTGTCTGCAACTGGATTTTTTTCAAAGATATTCTCCTTTATTACCTATAACACAGCATCCACTGTTGGGTGTTTGCTTACAAATTCAAATTTATGGGTAAAGCTTACAACTAAGCTTTCCTATTCAATGGTTCCTCGTCGCAACTCTTGTGATGTTTACCAACTTCTCGGTACCATTTTGAAAGTGTGGATGAATCGATGAACCCATTCCTGTCATGGATATTCTTTCCAAATCCCTTGACAATGCTTAATATATTTCCCAAGATCTGTTTGTCCTGTATATTTCTGATAAGGGAAACTGATCTCTTCCCCAAATCTAATCTCCATTAATCTCCTACATTGTGGCCATTCATATATAGATTGTTTGTGTGTACCTCACCATCTAGCGGGCGTAGCTTTCAACACATAGTCCAAAAGCAAACAATCGTTGTGTTTCTGTAACTTTTTCTTCAAATTCTACCAAAAAATATGCAAGGTTAGGTAACCCTTCATATGTAGGCATCGGGATTTCTTAGGATCCTACACTTCGTAAATATCCTGTGATTCTTACACATATTCTCATGGAAACTTCATGTAGAGTTATGCCAATTTTCCATAGCATCACCTAAGTCGGACGTGCACAAGCTTGCACTCTGCAAACTCAGGTTTCCATTAGTTGTTGGGTTAATATAGCCTTCCTTCAAAGATATGATGTTGTACAACTAGTCTATATAATTTTCTTTCCCTTCTTTATGTATAGGTTCGACATATCTATATCCTTCAAGTGGATCAATTGGCGCAACCACTCTTATTTCATAATTTTCGAACAACAAGATCATTTTCTTGAAGTTTATAATAGTTTGGTTATCTATTGCCCAATCAATTCCTAGAAGCGCAGGATATGGTTTTATGTCATTGAAAATGTCAATAAATTTGAAGTCGGCATATGTTCTTAATCCTTCACTTAGGTTAGTCTACCAATTGGTAGAACCTTCAACTGGTTCGCAAGCCTTAACTGAATAGGAGACCACTCCAGTCGTGGTTTATTCATGCTCTCCCATGTTTGTATTATAAATATGTTGACATCGGAGCCCAAATCCAATATGATATAGTCCATATCATAATATCCTATCTGTGCAGTCATTCACAGTTCTCAACATGTCTTCACTTTTCTCCTGATATGATCAACTCTTTTTTCAGGTCACAGGTATTTTGTGGTTTCTTCTATGGGTTCCACCATTTCTGCGACAACATATTTATCATGGATTAGTGCTAAAAATGTTTGGAAAATTTCTTGAAGCCTACTAACCCTTTTCATTGGTGGATTCCTGATTAGTTTTTCAAATCGTTTAGGAATAGATCTAACTTGTCTAGATTCGAGGGATGATCTATATCAACAAAGTCTTGTTGCACCTTTAAGAAGACTTATTTCTCATGTTGGAAATATAGAAGAGATTTATTTTGTGCTGCAGGTCTCACCTACGGTTGTCCTTGCTTTGTATTTTGGTCTACTCCCGTTGCAGTACCTCCTCTTGTGACTACAACAATGTGGGGTTGTCTTGGTTTGCCAGAAATCATTTGAATATTCAGATTGGGGTTCAAATTCAAAATCTCCATTGGGTTGGGGTTAACAACAGTTCTAGCTTTCCATTTCGCAATAAGCTATGGACACTGTTCGACAATGTGATCACATGCTTTACAATATGTACATTTTTTCACAGGACATTAACAATCTCTAGGAAAATGTCCTGGCTACCCACAATTGTAAAATACGACTTGGCCTCTTCCTAGACCAAATCCTCCTCCTTATTGTTGTCCTCGACCTATAAATTTACTACCCCCCCCCCTTAACTGAGGGTATTTTTGTTGTTGAGTATACTAATTATGTTAGTATTATGGTTGAGAATATTATTGTTGTTGATATTGCACAGGATGATACTAAGGCTGCGCTCATTCATCTTGCATTTTCTCATCATTTTCATTAAGTAGGTATCCATAATTTTTTCTTGCATTAGTTGAAGTGCTCTACAGTATTTTTCATCATGACCTACTGATTTACAAAATTTACAATACATACTAGCGGGTGCACTTACAATATTTTGTAAGTACATACATTCCTCGGACTTGTGACCTCTAGTCTAGCATATTCTACACAAAGGCATTCCTTGGGTGTTTAATGGGTTCGGCGCACTTTCCGTGACATAGTTCATGAGCGCTGGACAATTATCCTTACGGTGTCCATCTGTTCTACATCTTGTACACCATAGTTCCTCTTGAACTTCCTTTCCTCTTTTAATGTCCTAGAGCTGTACCGTAAGATTGGGCAGCTGTGACTAAATTTGCATCATTCCCGAGCCAGTGCCTCCAACCGACGAGGCTTATAATTTGATTTCTATTTCAAGAGCCTCTATCTATGACATGATTTTCTATTACATCAACAGGGTTTAGATGTGTGGTATCAAGGCAGAACTAAACCCTTCCTTGGGTTTCTCATTCGACATTTGGAAACTCACTTTGGCCATTAATGTCTTAAATACAAAGTACCAAATAGATTCGGTTGGTAACTGCTTATTCTCTTTGATCTCAGTGATGCATTGTGATTCATTCTTTGACTTTTTGAATTCATATATCAAACCCAGTCGAATCTCATTGAGTGTTTTCAGGACAACTCTTACTGGTACTATGGAAAATTTCTTATATCAGTCCAATGAACGACCTCGTAGAGTCGTGATCATCTATAATTTATTGATATTCCAATCCTGGATATTTTGTACAGTCCAAACAATGTCACGAATAAAGTAATGATGTTCTGGGTCTTCCAACTCGTTTCCATTGAATATTGGGAGCTTAATAACAGCTCCAACCACTGTATTTGCTGCTGGTACACTCGAAACAAAATTTGGACTAGTCATACTTCCTTGTCTGCTATTTGCAATGTTAGTAGTACTTTTATTTACAAAATCACTTGGAGTCAGGTCTCATGATCTTACCTATAGTACTGTAGGCGAGTTGTATGCACGTTCTTGTTCTAAAGCTTCAGTCGACTCTTCTTACTCTTCGTCTCCTTTTGAGATCTTTTGATATTCCTCTTCTTCATCACAAGAACCTTCGTCTAAGTATGACACAAAATCGTGGCCTTCTTCTTCTTGATATGTATTGAAAATCCCTCATTCTAACAGAGTTTTTTGTCTTTTGTCGAACATGAATCTTCTTCAGCTTCTTAAAAATCCTGGCTTTAGTTCAATTCCACTATCTCTTGGAAAAATATCACTTTAGGGTTATGCTGAGACATAGCTCCCTTTGTTATTCAGTATTGCATTCACAGAATGCCCTTTTCACATTAAAGCAGTTTTATCCTTGTCTTCAAAGATGACAGATATCTGCTACATGGTCCTTGAAATTTTTTTCATTCTACCTCACTATATGAGTTTATTGTGTCAACAACAAACTCACCAATATATCCTTGTAGGATAATATCTACCCAAAAATCCATAGCCCTTGATATAGGGCTGTTTACTCTTTTTAGTCGCTCAATCAAGTAAGGTTTCAGCTCTCTCGGTTCTCCTCCTTGAAAATTCCATTTTTGGGTTGCCAACCTAGAAAAACACTCATGCAACACAATGGGAAACTCAACAAAGAAATATTGTGAATATATGAATGAATGTACTGGCTCAACAACTTTTTTGAGGTCCACCGATATCCTTCACTTTCTTTTCGTGTGAACACTAGCTCTTTTAGTTCCACCCAGTCTTGGATCTTCGGTTTTGTAGGATGCCGCAACATATCCATCACCACAACACTTTAGGGTCTCGACAATGGAACCATGTGTTGTATTTCTTCCCTCTCTCTGTCCCTGGACCTAGTTTCAATCCCTTTTTCTCATCATAATAGATCCTGATGCTTGACGAAGTAGAGCTCAGCCGACAGCACTTGCGACACAGATGTCGTCTCACTTAAGATATCTTAGTTTTATGGGTAACTTCCAGAGCCACATTTCTGTAGTTTGTGTGGGAGGGTGTTTTAGTACCTTGGCTATGTGCCAAGGTTTCCAATGAAGATCGAGAAGGTGAGTTACTTGTCTGCACAGTACTTCAACACAAAGTTGTGATCCAACCCTTCTTTATGCGACTTAATTAAACAAACAGTGAACATACAACACATTGATATTCATTAACATAATGCGACAACCATACATTTATCCATTCATAACACAATAATCAACCAGTCATTCAACACAACATTCACACATCTATCTAAGCTACTTCAACAGTCACACATATACACAACATATAACGTGGAACCCATCCGAGAAAAAACCACAAGGTTCTCTTCATTTGGCATGAGGAAATAGATGCACCTTTTGTTTGTGCACAAAGCTGCAGACTCAGTTCAAGGTCTTCTCTTCTATTTTTATAGACTTTTCCTCCCTCTCATGCTCATTGATATTCTCTCTTTATCTTACTATTCTACTCCTACTAGCGATCCACAAACATTTTGGATCGACTCAACCTTCTCTACTCATCTACGCACTCAGCTGCAGAACCTCTACTCTAATGCACTCAACGATACATAGTTATTAGTCAAAAATGCCTATATCAAGTCTAGCTCGAGCGTCTTTCCAAGAGTCTAGAGATTACTCAAATGATACAACAACTAATCAGATAAACAACTAACCCATCTATAGCTTGGGTTCCTTATTTTATAGCCCCTATTATAGAATCGATACAGATCCCATACATGCTTTTTACAAACTCAATACTGACTCTAACAGACTCATTACAGACTCCTTTTCCATCCCTATCTTATCCAACTTACTATATGCAACCAATAGGATGTCTTTCTTATTCTAGTAACACATAAAGAGAAGCATTATCAACCTAACTTATAAATATTCCTTCACATGTGTGGCTTATGTCGGCTCCAACCAAGCTTGTACCCACAATCATTAATGACTATCGCTTTCTCAGCGTTAAGGTGTTCTATCATTTTCTGGCTATTGCACTATTTGCACGCCTGCTTCTACTAATATTCTTCCATGTCATCTTGTATATCATTCTGCCCTTCTGTCAAGGCTTACTCATCCAACGTAGCTTCCTCGTCCCATGCCTTCTCTTTGTCTTCTTCTTCTGTTTTCTTCTTATGTCGCAACATCCTTCCCTTCCCTTGATGTTACTTCCTCTATTGTAGCTCCTTCCTCTTCTCCTTTATGTTCTTCTCCATACTTAGGAAAACTTCTACATCAATTCTACCCCATTGTCCCAAGGCCCAACAGGAGGAGTGACGTGATTTGATCTGTTGTAAATCATCTTTCAATGTGTCACAATCGATCTCTTCCCAGGATTGATTGCATTCCTCCCTTTGGTTGTCTATTCCCCACTTGGATGGCTTGTCAGCAAGCTTGTGGGACTCCTGACACACATGATGATTGACAATGACTAAGTTTCAATTAAGATTATCCATCAATAGTTCCATCTTGGAAGTCGAGCACCAGTTGGGATTGAGTATGCTGACCTAGGAGCCATTGCAGAGCTTGTTAAGAATTTGGATCATCATAGTGGAGTCGCCTTCGACAATTAACTTAGTGAGCGACACCTACTTGGAAATTATTATTCCCTATAACATTACAGACAATTATGCAGTGATGTTGGTGTCAGTTCCCATCGAACCGACATAAAATATTATTATATTCTTATCATCATCTCAGAAGTATTAATTCTTGCACATTGATCTAGGAACAAATAATCAATCTCATCAAGAAATAATCAACAAATAACTCAGAAATGGTGTTAATCGGAACCGGAATTGGTTTCCTCTCTGTATATTTAATAAACAATGAATGGCTTGAATCAATGAGGAATTCGAATACCTAAGGAGGCAATTCGAAAACAATGAGTGAGTTTGGCTTAACTGACTCTAAACCATAGGTTCACACTCAGTTAACCACTTGACCAAAACCCTAATTGACTCACCAAACCCTAGCTAAAGTCGGAGTGCAATAAATGATTGAATCTCAACTGAAGGAGATCAAACACATGTCATAGCAAGCCAACCATCAAGTTCTAGTGCTCCATGACTTCAATGAACCCCGATGAGGTTAACTGAAGCTGAACTGATCATCAGAAGTTGGTGGAGGCGCCCCTGTTGACTCCAGATGATTAAATAATATTAAATATTCATTAAATAATATATTTAATGAGAGGAGGCACCTTAACTGACTGGTTGAACTAATTGTAACCACCAGTTAGCAATTAGGTGCATTAATATCACTCAGATCACCCCCGAAGTGCTCCAGTTAGCCTCCTTGACTGTAGGTAGGCGTGGATGTGACTGGATGATGGCAATTAATGCTCCACTGATGTCAATTAATGTCAATTATACTTAGGATAGTGGTTTAACTAGGCCAATTTGACCAAAAAGAGTGTGTATGATGGTAAATGTCTCCAACACCCCCCCTTAAGCTATACTCAGGAAGAGTTAGAAAACATAAATGCATAAAAATGCTAGGACCCTGACAACTAAGGCCATACGTCACCCTATACAATGTTGAAACTGAAACAATGCTCAAAACAAACTAAGTGAGGAAAAGAGGGAAAACCTAGTGAGAAACCCCCCCCCCCTCAAACTAAACACTGAAAGTAGTCTAGATAAACCTGATGAAATCACCCCCAACAGTGAACGGAGGAAAGTGAACTTATTTTCTGAAAATCTCTTGGTGAAGATGTCTGTAATCTGCTCATCAGTCGGGCAGTATTGCAGAATGATGGTCATGTCATTCACTAGCTCCCTGATGTAGTGCATGTGAATCTCTACATGATTGGTCCTCTTCCTGGTAACTGGATCCATGGATATCTTAATAGCACTCTGGTTGTCACAAAAGAGGATAGTGGACAAAGTACTACCAATATCAAACTATGAAAGAATGCCTTGCAACCAAACTACTTGGATGCAAGCATTCACTGCTCCTCGATACTTGGCCTCTGCTGAAGATAGTGCTATGGCAGCCTGCTTTTTGCTTGACCAACAAATAGGGCCACCACCAAACATGAATACATATCCAAAATTTGACTTCCTATCAATAGAATCACCCACCCAATCAAAATCTGTGTATCCAACCAGCTCTAGCTTGGATTCTGCAGCATAGTGAATGCCGTAGGTCCTGGTTCCCTGAATATACTGGAGGATCCTCTTGGCTGCCTTCCAATGAATATCATGAGGCTTCTACATGTATATTGATACAACATTCATGGAATAACAAATATCAGTCCTAGAATGTGTCAAGTACAACAAGCTACCAATCAGCTGTCGATAGATAGTGCAGTCCATGGGAGGTGTGTGTTTTCCTTCTTCAAGGCTGATCCCTGAAAGGAAAGGGAATGGTGCAGGCATACATTCAGCCATGTTAAACTTGACTAATGGGTCTGAAGTGTATTTGGACTGAGTGACCATAATCCCATCAGAATTTTTCTCGATTTCGAGCCCCAAAAATTGTTTTAGAAGCCCCAAATCACTCATTTACAAGGCATCGTGGAGAGCAGTTTTGATGGTTGAAATGGAGGCAATTGTGCTACCTGTGATCAGAAATTCATCAACACATAAAAAAATTATAATTATATTACCATCATGCTGCTATAAATACACATTTGGATCTGATCTACATGTCTGAAAGTTTTGCGAGAGAAGGAAGGCATCCATCTTGGAATACCACTCTCTTGGGGCCTGTTTTAACCTGTATAGTGACTTCTTTAGCTTACAAACCAAATATGGATCAGTGATGTAGCCCTCAGGATGCTTCATGTATATCTCCTCATGAATATCTCCATGCAGAAATACTGACTTAACATCCATGTGATGCACCTCCCAGTGCTTGGATGCTGAAATTGCCAAAACAAGGTGGATGGAGTCCACTTTTGCAACCGGTGCAAAGGTCTCATGGTAGTCCACTCCTTGGATATGAGAGAAAGATTTTGCTACCAGCCTTGCCTTATATTTTTAGGTGCTTCCATTATCAGCAACCTTTCTCTGAAACACCCACTTGCATTGAACCAATTTCCTTCCCGGAGGAAGAGAAACTAGCTCCCAAGTAGTGTTTTTCTGAAGAGAATTCATCTCTTCATCCATGGCAACTTGCCATCTCAGATAATTCCGAGAATGGTAGTAGGATTTTGGATCTGAACTAATCATCAAATAGAAAGTTTAGGACACCAAATTATCAAAACAAGAGAGCGCAATACCTTCTCTTTGGAAATCAGACCGGGTTCTCCTTGGATCATCCAGATTTCCAATGTTGTCTCCTGCGGAGGAGAGTGTCTGTTGGGCCCATGTCGGAAGATGATTTTGCACTTCAGGTTCTGAATCAGAATCTAATTATTACTGCACACTGATTTCAGAAATCAGAGGATCCAAATCAGGGTCGACACCCCCAATTTCATCATCCAAATATTCAGTAGAATAGGAAGGAAATTCAACAGTTTTCTCCTTCACTAGTTCCATCTCCTGAAGAGGCTCATCGAAATTGACACTTCTCTCGATGATGATCTATTTGGTATTGATATCCAGAAGCTTGAATCCTTTATATTCATTAGGATACCCAATAAATAGACATTCTATGCTTTGCAGTTGCAAAGCCCTTCTTTTATCAAGCAGAATCCGGGCCCATGCAGTGGACCCAAACACCCGTAGGTTCGACACATCCGGTTTGTGTCCGAAGTATGCTTTGAAAGGAGTATTTCCTTTCATGGATGAATGTGGCACCCTATTCTGAATCTATGCTATAGCATGCATGGCTTCAGCCCACAAATTTTCAACAAGCTTCTTTGACTCCAACATACAGGTGGTCATCTCCTTGAGAGACCGGTTCTTCCTTTCCGCTACTCCGTTTTGCTGGGGAGTGTAGGGAATTGAATGCTGGACCTGAATACCACTTTGGGAGAATATGTATAGAAACTCATTACTAACATAATCCCCTCCATTATCAAATCTCAAGATATTTATCTTAAGCCCAGAGGCATTTTCAATCAAGGCCTTCAATTCAGAAACTTTTTCACATACTTCTGATTTCTTTTTTAGGAAGAAAACCCATGTATACCTTGAAAAATCATCAATAAAAGTAAGGAGGTACCTTGATCCATTCATGGATGTGACAGGAATTGAATCGATGATATCAGAATGTATCAGCCCCAATATGCTTGTAGCTCAGTTTTCCTTCCCCCGATCGAACTTGTGCTCAGGGTGTTTTCCAATCACACAGCCCTTGCAAATTCCCGTGGTTTCCTTGATGACCGGGAGGCCTTCAACCATGGATTTTTTCTGTAATTGCTGGAAATATTTGAAATTAATATGGCCAAACCTCTCATTCCACAGCCTACTAACCTCATTTCCATGAGTTAGCAGAGCAGTGGGCTTTGCATCCGCAACAAAGTGAGAGAACTCATAGGCTTTTGCATTATGATTTGCAAGGCCTTTTGCAATGAGTTTCCCGAATGCAATTTCTATTATCTCAACATCATTTGGGCTGAAAGAGACTCTCTTAGGCATTCCTTTATGTGTCATCCGATAGACACTAAGGATATTTTCTGCTAGAGATGGTACATACAAAACATTAGAGAAAAAACTATTTTCAAGATCTACAGTACCTTGTCCTTTGGAAATGATGGTGGAGTCATCTCCCATGTGGATGGGAATGGATTTGCCGGTCTCCAAGGATGAAAAAGAGTCTTTTTCAGCCATCATGTGATTTGAAGCTCCAGATTCAATCAGCAATGCTTTGGACTTCGAAGTGCTTGCCATGAGGGCATGACCTTTCTCATGCTGTGGTTCCCGATCTTGGTGATCTCTCCTCTGAAATCTCTCTGGAATATTGATGTGATTCCTCTCAAGGAGAGAGGTTGCTTCATCAAGATTTTTCTTCATGCAGGCATGTTCAGGGTGAAAAACCTTCCCGCAGTAATAACACTTGGCTTTTTATTTCCCATTGTGCCCTTTTCCTTTGTTCTTCCTTGAGCCGGAAGATTCATCATGCTGCTGGTTTTCAACTCTAGGCTTGGGAGCATCAAATTTAGTTTTCTGATTTTTCTGTTACTTTCCTTTACCCTTCATATCTTTGGGCCCTGAGACATGGAGGGCTTGATCATGAGAAGATCGGATGATCCCCATCTGGACAAGCTTGTCATGTTCATTTGTTAGGGACTCAATGAAGGCATTGAGTGTAGGCATCTTCCATCCAGGGATTGTGAGCTTCCCTGCATGGAATGTAGAAACAAAAACTGAATAATCAGCCCCAAGTTTGGAGAGAATGGAAAGGATGAGCTGATCATCCTCCTTCTCCACACTGCATTGCTTCAAGAGTAAAACAATATGCTTGAACTTTGTAAAGAAATCATTCAGAGTCTCAGAATTGGAAGGTTGGAGAGACATGAGTTCATTTTTGAGTTGGTAAACCCTCAAGTCATCATGCTTTCCGTATAGAGATTACAATTTGTACCATATTTCTTTCGGTGTCTTCAAATCTGTAAGAAGGAAGAGAAGGTCTCGGGAAATAGAGAGGCACAAGAAACCGAAGGCTTCATCCGTCTTCTTCAAGAATCTTGCTTTTTCTATGGTGGATCCAGGCTCAACTTCAGTGTCCATGGTGACTCTAAAAATTTCTTTGGAGCACAACTGAATCTCCATATAACTTTTCCATGAGTGGAAATTGTATGGAGTCAAGAGATCTACTGAGGAGGCCATCTGGATGTGCTGTAGCGAATGCTTCACCTGTAGAAACCTGAAAATCAAAACAAAAAGGGAAAAATAAGGTCGAACATCCTGCACATTCTAGGCTTTCATCACACCCAGCATAGTCAATCAAGCAAGCTTGATCAACAAGTTCTTTACTTGGGATATTGAGTGGTAAGCCTTGGCTTCTGGTGCAGTGCTGCAATTTTGAGCTATTGCTCACTTTTCATGGAGAAATCTTTCAAAAATCTTGTTTTTGAGAGATAGATCTTCATCCTGCCGTATGCTCTGATACCATATTAATTCTTGCACATTGATCTAGGAACAAATAATCAACAAATAACTCAGAAATGGTGTTAATCGGAACCGGAATTGGTTTCCTCTCTGTATATTTAATAAACAATGAATGGTTTCAATAACAATGTCAAGCAATGGCTTGAATCAATGAGGAATTTGAATACCTAAGGAGGCAATTTGAAAACAATGAGTGAGTTTGGCTTAACTGACTCTAAACCATAGGTTCACACTCAGTTAACCACTTGACCAAAACCCTAATTGACTCACCAAACCCTAACTGAAGTCAGAGTGCAATAAATGACTGAATCTCAACTGAAGGAGATCAAACACATGTCATAGCAAGCCAACCATCAAGTGCTAGTGCTCCATGACTTCAATGAACCCCAATGAGGTTAACTGAAGCTGAACTAATCATCAGAAGTTGGTGGAGGCACCCCTATTGACTCCAGATCATTAAATAATATTAAATAATCATTAAATAATATATTTAATGAGAGGAGGTGCCTTAACTGACTGGTTGAACTAATTGTAACCACCAGTTAGCAATTAGGTGCATTAATATCACTCAGATCACCCCCAGAGTGATCCAGTTAGCTTCCTTGACTGTAGGAGAAGGATAAGTTAGACTCCTTGACTGTAGGTAGGTGTGGGTGTGACTGGATGATGGCAATTAATGCTCCACTGATGTCAATTAATGTCAAGTATACTTAGGATAGTGGTTTAACTAGGACAATTTGACCAAAAAGAGTGTGTATGATGGTAAATGTCTCCAATAGGAAGACCCCATTGTAACCCATCAAACCAAGGTTCTATGCTTGCACCATCAAAGTTGAGCTTCACAAAGCCTATTCTGGAGGGCTCTAGGTGGACAGGTTGATAATAGGAACCCTCTTGGGTGGGTTGTGTTGGGGCATGTTGGAAGGTTTCATATATCAGGATTCAAGGATTAATTTATCTTGAGCAAACCCTTCCCAATTTGATGGGTCCCATTGAGATGAATTGATTATCTCTTGGATTTTTAGTTGTATCTCTCCCCAATTTTGCAACGTTTTTGTGCTAATGTTTTGGAATATTCGACAATTTTGTTCTTTCCATATTTCCCAGAGTAGGAAGCATGGGAAGAGATGCTAGCTTCTGTTCATAATGTTGTTCACAGATATTTTGTCCCTCAAGTTGGTAAGAGTATCTCTCATGCTATATTGGTTGCGGTATGATTGGCAGAATGCACTAGGACCAAGATCCCATAATTACTTGTTGAAGGAGTAGTCGTTGAATAAGTGTTCCATATTTTCATTATCTTCCCAGCATAACTAGCAAAGGCGTGTTTATATGCAATAAGCCATAAAAAGGTGGATACCTTTGGTCAGATATTATGCTTCCATGTCTTTTTCCATATTACACTAGGGTTGTTTTAATCTTTCCTAGCCAGAATAGATCAAGCTTCTTTAATATTGAAGACTCCACAGCTAGAGTAACCCCACTTGAGAATGTATCGACCTTCTTGCCTGGTTATTTTTCTAGTTTGTAGTTCATCCCAGAAAGGTTGCTAGTGTTCCTTCATGATAACATTCGACAGTAGAACGATCCTTCCAGATACACCATCGAGGATGGCTCGCCATTTTTTCCCATAAGTGGGAAACAAGGAACTTCCCTTCCGAGAGGGTGGCAAGACTTAGGGGGTGGAGATGATCCATGGTTGAAAATTTAGAATTAATTTGGAAGGAGACATCCCAAAAAGCATGCTCTTGAATTATTTGGTGGTTCTTACATGCAACATTCCAAATTATTGATCCTTTGGGGTTGGGTCCCATCTGGATAAGGTGTTGTTGATATATATTAGGAGCATATTTTCCTTTCCATATTCCGGACCAAAGAGACTCTTGATTGGTTAGCCATATCCACTAGATTGTTTCCATCATAGCTTTGTTTTTTACTTTCGGGTCTCGTAGTCCAAGACCACCTTGAAGCTTGGGCATGCACAGTTTGTCCTAGGCCACCAAGGCCCATTTTTCAGCTTTTAGTTTGGGAATCTTTCCATAGGAAGGTGCATTCTATAGCATGGATTCTATTTAGAATTTTTTTTAGGCACTAAATATGTAAAAGAGGCAAGTGCTCATACTTTTCAATACTGGATTGTGAAGGACAAGTCGACCTACAATGTTAAGAGAATGAAAAGACTAGTTGGCTAAATATTTTTCCATTTTTTGGATACGAAGAGTCCATGCTCCATGCTTCGTGGAGGTAACATTTAGGGCGGGTCCAAGATAATTGTAAGGGAGAGATCCCCTTGATTGGGGGATTTCTTGGTGGAATTTTAACATCTAAGAAATTTCCATTTAAATTTTAATTGGGGTATTGAAGAAAACAAATTAGATTTTTCATTCTTGAGCGATAAACCCGAGGCAGATAAAAATGTGGAGAATAACTAATTTATGTTTTTGGCTTCTCTTGTGGAGGCATTGGCTAAAAAAATAGTATCATCCATGAATTGTAGGTGTGATGCTTTGTTATCATCAATAGTAAGCTGCAATCTAGTGAGTTCATTACTTTGAGTAGACACTTTCATTAATCTCCCAAGACCTTCAACCATTAGGATGAAGAGGAAGGGGGGGGGGGGGGGGGGGGTCTCCTTATCAAAGACCACGAGAGGAAGGAAAGGTAGGGGAGGGGGATACATTCAATATAATTTAGAAAAAAAATCAAAGGAAGTAAACGTCGGGATCTAGTTGACCCATTGAGAGGCATATCCAAAAGATAGGAGGGTTCGCCTCATGTAATCCCAGAAAATATTATCAAAAGATTTAGAGAGATAAATTTTGAGGAGCATACCGACTTGATTTGAGATTTTGAGAGTGAATTTATTTGTGAGCCACCAAAATGCCATTTAGAATTTGTTGCCCTTCAACATACCTAGATTCCTCTTCGGTAATGATGTGAGGTGGGATTGGCTTCATCCTGTTTGCAATGACCTTCGTAATGATTTTGTAGACAATGTTATAGAATGCAATTGGCCGAAATTTGTTGGTATGAATAGTATTTATTCCTTCAAAACTAGCATGAGGAAGCTATAATTGAGTGATGGGAAGGCATCTTCTATACAGCATGACACTTCCACTTCTTCCCATAGGTCATGTTGAATAATATCCCAATAACTATGGAAGAAATCAGTTTTGAATCCATTGGGCCTTAGAGATTTTTTATTGGGAATGTATCTGGTTGTCATAGTCACCTACTAAACCAATATAGGTTGCATAAGGAATTCATTCTATTCATTTGTTGATAGTTGTGCGATGTGTTGGATAATAGAAATGGTTGTAGATTCATGATTGATTCCCTCATCCCTAATTATGTCACTATTTTAAAAGACCAATTCTGCAGCTACATCCTCCTGCTTCATAAGATCTTTCCCCCCTTCAACCTATAGTCAAGTTATACAATTGTGAGCTCTTATTTGAATTATGGAATCGTGAAAGAAATTCAAATTTCGCTCCTCCTCCTTGCGCCATCTGATCCTCGATTTTTTCTTCCAGAGAATTTATTCCTCCTCCATTCTCTAGTTGATGGCTTGCTGAAGCTCCTGCTCTTTTTGTAGTAGGTTCTCTGTATATCTGTGAGAGATGGATTCTTGTTATACTTCCATCAAGTCTGCTTCCAACTCTGTTATAGCCTCAAACCTCTTTGTTCCAAATTTTGAGCTTGGAATTTACCCATTTCAATTTTTATTGGATGTTGTACATTTTTGAGTCCATATTGATTGGAGCTTCCTCCCACTAGCCTGAAAAGGTCTTCATTAACTCTGGGTCTCCAAGCCAAAAAAATTTGAATCGAAAGGGACAAGTTTGGGCAGTGGTGAGTTCATTAATTTAAAGGTTGATCAACCAATGATCTGATCCAACCCATGAAAGGATGAGAGAATCAATGATAGAATCTATTCTTACTAGGTTGGTTGAGAGTAGAAATCTGTCAAGTTCCAAAGCCACTTAGATTGTTCCCCCTCACTTGTTCCAAGTGAAAGAGCCATTTTTTGGATGGACATCAACCAAATCTAAGGAAGCGATGAGGGACCACAAGGATCAAATGGAAGTTTATAGAACGCTGATACCTCCCTTTTTTCCATAGGATTGGAGATCAAGATTAAATCCCCACCTATGATCCAATTCGAGTCACGAACTAGTGTGTCCTTAATATAGGAGAGGGAATACAAAAATTTTGGTTTTAGAGAATGGATGGTAGGACTGTAGACATTGGTAAGGAATTCATAAAGGTTCGATGAAATATGTTGAAAGGAGGTGGATATGGAGTGTGGTGTGGAGAATAAGTTGGAGAGATGAACCAAAGAGAGATATTAGAGTATAGACATACCCTTGGTTGCACCGACTGCATCTAGGGAAATAGACTGAAAACCTTTCCAACAAAAGTTTAAAAGGGATGACATTAATTTCTAAGAAAATTTAGTTTCTTGAACAAAAACAATAGTTGGTTTTTCCTAGATTATCTTGGTATGGAGGGATCATTTTTTGGATTTCCCTCCTAATCCTCTTATGGTATACGATAAAATCATCATTGAGAAACTATTTAGAAGGATAAATGGACTATAACTAGCCCTAGAGTGATCGATGGATACTAATTCCATTAGGGTTTCAACTAGTTCTGCTAGTGATTCTTGATTCGATTTGCATCCATGTTTTTTTTCCTTTTTATCCATCTGAACTAGTGCTAGGGCAAGCTGAATGTCAAGCTTATGGTATGATTTGTTGGATGTGACGAGTGGTGGACTAACTCCTACAGGTCCCATTTAATGATGGGGATGTTCGTGGGAGGGATTTATTTGAGTTTACCTTTTTTGCAAGTTTCCATGATTTTCTACATCTCTTGATCTATGAAATTCGATTCCTCCTCCCCCTCTGGATTGATGGGTTCTTCTGTTTCCTCCAAGGTTCAATCTTATATTGGATCCAACTTTTCTCTCTTGAACTAATCTGGATATTCATCTTTTTTTCTTGGGGAAACATCCTTGGGCATGCCTAACTCTAGCAACTTCTGATTTGTGTCCATATCATCCAAAAAAACAAAATAATTAGGGTTTACCATGTTTTGATGGGAAGGATGAGTTCATGTTTTGTTTCCTCCTCTAGATATTTAACTGACTAGGGTAAATCCATCATGTTTTTGTTGCAGGAGTTCAATTTGGGGTGAGGGAAGTGGAACTTCAGGAAATCACGACAAATATGGCCATATTCGTCGCATTTTCTACATCTGAAGGGGATGCACTCATAATACGGGGATTGGACCCATCATTCATCTTGAAAGATGAGGAAAATATCTTATGGGAGGGGTTTGGAAGCATTCATGTGAACATAGATTTGAGCATACGATGTGTAACGACCTCTTTTAGTGATTTTTGGGATTTTGATCAATTTTCCCAATGTGTTGTCTAGCCTTTATAGGGTCTCCTCATCCCAATATTCCTAGGGTGTTGAGTACAAATTGACCCATACTGGAAATTTTGTGAAATCCCCCTTGAGGTAGTATTTTGCCTTCCAATGCCTCATAGATAGGCCAAATTTATTGAAGAAGTATGATTCTTTATCTATTATTCTATTCCCAGTCCTCAACATGGTAAAATATTGTTGTGAATAACCCCTATGATCCCAATTTCAAATCAACATCCCCTTTTGGCTTCTATTTATGTGCAATCCAACCTTGAATGGATCGTTCATTCGTCGATAATCCCATGAATTTACATATGACGATGTGATCCCTCATGTATTGTTTGTACTCACTAATTTTGTTTGAGGAAATTTCTAGTCTTGAGATTGTCATAGTTTTTGGTAGGCATCCCAATCTATTAGTTCTGTATTACTTGTCCATCGTGGTTGTTTGTAGAGAAGGAGTCACTTCCAAGACTTGACCTTCGTCACCACCATTTTCTAATGACTTCACAAAAGATACCAATATGTATTAATATAGGGTTTTCTTTGAATGATCATTCTTTGTTGCCTTTAGTTCTCTTGTTTGTTGAGATCCTAGTGTTTCCTACTCCTTTTGATTAGGGTTCCTTGTAGATGATGTTGTTGGTGGCCTACCGCTTGATTGCTTGTGTTGGAGAACTGTGGTATCGAAGGTGGGAGGACCCCTCCCTCCCCAGTGCACCATCAGGGGTTGAACTAGCACTAGGGTTTACTTAAACATGGTCGCAAAACCATACATATATTTGTAGAGCGATCCCTCCCCCGCCTTGTAGTGAACCCCTTGAAATAATTTATTTATTATTAAAAAAGGTATCAATGTTCTATTCAAATAAATTCTAGGAATATATTCCAAAGTATTTTACTATAATTATTTCAAAAAAAACTTGTAAATTTATCTTCATCAAAATAAAATAAAACAGTAAATTAGTTCAAACCATCCTTCCTCCCTAACCTACTTCCATCTTCTACATCCTATCCTTTCCTCTATTGGAATATGTTGGAGCATCAACAATATTGACGAAACCACCTATAATTCATGTCTACTATATTGACCAAGCTTCCTCGATAGAAAATAGGAAGTCATTGTTAGATTTTTATCATTTAAGATAGCATTATGATCTTAGGATCTTTAACTGAGAGAATAACATGCACAACAATAAACACAAGAGACAAGAGACACAAAGAATTTTCCTTGGAGAAACCATAAAGGAGAAAACCCTGAAACTTTATTAGAGATAGAATCAGCACCAAAAGTAAAACCCGAAAACATAAAGATGATCTGTCGACTGTAGTAGTCTCTCTCTTGTCCCAACAACTTCTCTCTCACTTATGCACCCCAATGAGTGAGTATGTATGCGATAAATAGAGAGGCTCACTCTCTATTTATATTATTTCATTCACTTGAATCCCACTCCAACATGTCGGCCTCACTTAACAATTACTTACTAGAGCCGGCGTCTCTAGGAGTGTCTAATAACCTTAGTGCCCCACAACTTGTGGGGAATTTGCCTCCTCCGACCAACACAGAGGATTATCCTTAACACAATGGTGGGGACTATTTCCCCGAATTACAATAAATCACCTAGGGTTGAATTCTCTAGGATAGTCTAATAACCCTGGGGCCCCACAACTGTGGGGACTTTAACCCTTGAACAATAGGAGGGTTACCCACAATGACCTTACATGACTTGTTTACATTATTGAATCTCCCGATAGGAATATCAGGGCATGACATGACTCAAATACATTACAAACACATCCCAAAATAAACATTGGGGTACAATACATAAGATATACGGATGAATGCATTCCGAAGCTACAAATACATTAACAGTCATCATCACACAACTTGGGGATCATGTCTCCGTACAACCCTCCCATGACTCCAAGTTTGAGAGGATACACAGTGGGAAATTCCTCCACCCCTCTTGATATAAATAGGTCAACACCCTACATTGAGCCATAGTATGCAATTATTGTTCTTTTATTCACATCACCGAACAACCATTATGGCAAAGAAATGCATCCTGTAAAAACAACACTTACACACAGATCATAACAATGTTTGAAATCATAATAAAACTTACAGTAGAAATTATTTTCATGATGTTTTCAATATCCAATTCACCTCATCACTACTATCATTTCTCTATTACATAGCTCATCACTATGTAGGTTAATTCAACAATAACTCATATCCATGTAGATAGAAAACAATTTTCCACGCAACAATCCATATTATGTGTTGAGGTTCAAATAAGAAACATTTGTTTATTTACAACATTACTCACATTTATATATATATATATATTAGCAATATAAATTTGAACTAGTACCCATGTATCCAAATTTAACAGTTTAATTATATATTTAGATTAATCGCATAATTATTGTCATCATAAGCATATAATGGTAAAATCATACATTATCAATACATAAATTGGATTAATTGTCTGCATATTATCTTTATCCATCTAGAGGGGTTGAAATAGATACTAATCAATGAATTTATATGATGAGAGAAAATAAAATTCTAAATAATTCATTCAAAATTTGGGCATTACATATACCCACACTTTAGGAAACTTTGTTCTGAAGTTATGGTTTTCCAAAATATAATAAAAAACACAAGATAATTTCACTATTTCTTCACAATACCAATTGTAACTTTGTTGTAGAGAAAAGTGTTCATATAGTTGGGGGTTAAGAGGCCATCAACATACTAGGGTTGAAAGACAAATGCATATAGTTCTGCAAGTAAATGTAAATAAGGTTCAGAGAACAAATAGGTTCATACCTTAGTCAAATGAAGGTTGATCCAAGAAGCCCTTCAATCCTCCTCTTGCTCCAAGAGACTTGCAAAACAATATTAACCTTCCCCAAACCAAATAGACTATATGAAAGGATATTATGTTCATTAAAACATGAAACCCTAAACTGACAGACATCGTCATATAACCATAATATAGATTCAATCATACATTAAACAATGATTTGAGAAGAAGAAGGAAATCACATCTTTATTAATCAAGTTTAAGAAGTACATGGGTCACCTTCTCCTCAAGCTAGGAACCTATCTAAACCTTGATCTAGTTCTCCTACTTCTCTTCTCCAAGGAACTTAGCCTCCAAGATCTGCAACAAAAGGAGATGACATATAGGGAAAAGGTGGGGGGGTGAGAGTCCCAATTACATCAGCATAACAATGCAAAGGTTCAAGTCCTTTATCATGGACCGCGTTCCCTCTCTTTATACATTTCTGAAGAGGTAAGGTCGAATAGGGGCCATTTACAACTGCCAAGTCAATTCCAAAACTTCCCAAACCACCCTTAATTCAAGTATTTTCATATTTTTATTGTTTTTTTACCACTACAGGAGGTAACCGTGGGTCTCATGAAGCATATTCGTGAATACAAAATTATAACCATGGGTTCCCTCAAGTAATGTCATGGTTAGGTAAAAAAATATAATTTTTAGGTTGCTTCTGGGCCTTGTCAACCTTTGGTGTCTTCTGAAAATTTGTTCCTTAATCATATACCTTTCTAATAGTATAGAGAAGTGGTAAAAAAAAATTATAGAATTTGAGATATGCCACCTCCAATATAGTTGTTTTTTCGGTGACTTTCATGAAGTGACATCATGGAAGCGTCAACATGCGATGAAAACATGGGAAAGTGGTCACAGGCATAGAGTGTGTCATTTTAGGCTATAAAATATCCTCCCTAATGTATGAGGTTAGAGGGGAAGAAGATAGTCAAAATACATTATAAAAAGGAAAGAACTGAGTATGGAGACGAAGCGACAAAGAATCCAAGATCAAAGGCTCAAACAAAGGTACCTGAAAGAGACATAAATCTCAGAAAAAACTGATCTCTGGGACATACAAGTCCATATACAAATGATTACCATAAAGATACAGGTGGATCCAATAAGTGTATAATTGATGTAACCATCATGGTCACACGATATGAAAAAAGGCACCATATCAAATCTAAAGGAGTCATGGACACAAATGAACAAGGTGGATCCATGCTCAACAATCGATCATAGCCACAAGAATACAAGGTGTATCTATGTCTCATCATATTTCATATGAAGTGTGACAAGGTCTTGCGCAACTCAGGAAATAGAAAAATATGATGGTGCTACTATCAGCCCAAGGTATTCAATCGAAACCGCCCAAAGATATGAATCCTAACAATTCGAATAAACTATTTGAAGCTGAACATGGAGAAAACCATTTGATTACCGATCATTGATGAGAACCGTTAACAAATGTGAGGGAAACCACCATTAATGAAAATGGTCCCCAAAGTACCTAGTACTTTCTAACAAGTGTGAATACAAGGTATTGAAGCCAAACACCTGAAGGATCCATCAAGTAGGATACATTAAGGTATTCCCACTACCCAATAGCAAGGGAAATTTCCACTAATGATTGCAATCCCCAAGTTACTATCAGTAACTCTAAATCTCATTCCCATAGCAAGATCTGTTGATTTCTATAGGAAGAGATCCATTGGAAGGAAGGCATCCTCCATCATCCAACACGAGGTAAGTCAAATATTGATTGGATCAATATATGGTACAAATTTTTACGACAAGAACCATCGACGACATGATGTAGTGAACTGATACCAAGGAATGGCCGACACAAAAAGTCTAGGAAACTGAAGAATGGCCAAAAAAGGTTTATCCTTGAACAGTGAGAACGACACAAAAGTGACTTAGGAAGATTTGACAAAAAAATACCAATGATACAAATATGTAATGTAGGAAACATTGATGGTTTCACCATATAATTGGATAAGAACCCAACTAGAGAAGTAAGAAACTTTGAATAAGGATAAGGTTAAAATACTTGGACCCAATTGTTGATAGACTCAAAACTAGTGCTTTGTTCAAGGATAAAAGACTTGATTCCATGATATAAAAACATGTGAATGAAATTCCTTTTCCCTCTTTCTTGTAAAGGTTTAACAAGTACAAGAAAGTGAACTCAAGAATTTTTTCATTGTTGACAAGATCAAAGAAGAGACAAAAGAATGCTTGATAAGGAACTGAATTGTTGATTTTATGAGCCCAAATTAGTGTATGCTCGATGACGTTTTCATAGTTTTTATAGTCTGAAAACTCCAAAGAATACTTGAGGGGGTTCTTTTTCGTAAACTTAGTCTCCTGAGTTCGAAAAAGTATAAATCAATCCAAAGGAGAACTCTCTTATCTCAAGGGAACTAAGGTGTACCTTTTTCATACTTAATCAACAAGGTCCAAAAAAGGGGTAAATTATCACCATACAACCGCTCCTTCAAATGCAAGCAGAAACAATTTAGTTTTAACGAGCGTGAAGGGAATCAAGATCACTCAGAAAGTTCCATTTATTTACAAGAATGGCACAGACAACAGTAAACTCAATGCTTTGTTCTAAGGTTTAGCGAGCATGAAAAATATATAAAGTACGTTCATAATATTTTTCATGTTTAGGTACAGAGCATGAAAACGAGAAAACTAAGCTTGAAAAGGTTTCTTTTATGTAAGTTTAGTCCTTTAGGTCTGGAAAAGAGATAAACCTATGCCTAAAGATACTCCTCTAGATTCTAAAGAAAATAGAGTTTTCCTTTTTCGTCAGTAATCCACGTGGTCCAAAAAAGAGATAACCTACCACTGATGTGGATGATCATTCAATTACTTTAGCGAGTATAAAAGAACAAGTAACTTGGATATCTATTCAATTTTAAGGAGTCAGACTAGGGCTCGAAGATAACTACATATATTTCTTGTAAATTTTAACGAGCCAGGAAAAATCAACTTGTAGCCTACTTATTGTTTTTAACAAGCTCGAAGAAGACCAGAAAGAATGCTCTAAATGCGAGGAGACGAGTGTGAGAGGCAAGCGAAACTAGTTCCAAGTGCAAGGAACATACCTAAGAACATTGTAAGGAACATGATCAATATAAAGACACTCAGGGACTGTCTCCTGAAGGAAAAAGGTGTCAAGTTAAAAATACAAAATGGTACAAGGATGAGCGATGATGAGAGAAGAGATGAAGGATTATACAACGAGCTAAAAGTGTGAAAACTAGCATCAGGATCATAAACACAAGAAGGGTACATGCAAATGGAGTTACAACTTGAACAACAAAGTGGGGTCGGTAAAAAAATGTAAATCCAACTATAAATCCTGTCTCCGAGAAAAAACAACATCATAATCACATTCAAAATAAAATACTCGATGCAGGTTGCTTTGGCAGAAACACATGCAACTTTGATAGCTTCTACATAAGGTGTAGTCAATGCATAATAAACTGAAGAGGAATCTATAGTTCCAAGGCTTGAGGTTTTATAATTAGTAAGATCAAACTCAAAATAAAAACAAAAATTAACAAGGGAGATAGAGTCTACAGGAACAAACTCAGTATCACAGGAGTTGAAAAATTCATAAGAAAAATCAAACTCATCGGTATCACTAACTTGTTGTTCAATGGGAGAGTCTAAAGACTCGACAATGAGATCATAAGAGGATTGATCGATAGAAATATAAAACTCAACAAACAAGTGAGGGTTTGAATTAACTACAACTAAGTCAACATCCAAAATAATTTCAAATTGTATGAAAGACTCCAGGAAGACTTCATCAAAAGGAAGCAGACCATCCCATATAGGACACATATCTACACATTCAAGTGGACCAACAGAGTGGAGAGCGGGCTCCATATTCTGTATAGGATGGATCACCTAGTCAATTCTCAGGATCGAGTCCTAAGACGGTAAACATGAACACATAACCTTCTTCTAAGTATCAATTGAACACAAGGGACATGAGGCCACATATCTCACCTGTGGAGGGGCAGTGTCTATCGAGACACTGGGAATCAATAAAGGAAAGACTTGGTCTCTATTTGGTTCAGGAGAGGGATCAAGAAAATGTAATTGATCAATAATGACAATGTCTTCATTATGATTAAAGTAAATTATATGAAAGAACATTGACATCACAAATTTCATGGCATAAACATAATCACGCCCGAGGAGCATATTAAAGTCCAAGGGATCCTCTATCACCATGAAATCAACTAAGGCGGTCTTCCCACCCAAAGTAGTATATGTTTGAGTAGTAATTCCCAAGTCTGTATTAGTTCTTCTATTAAAATACAGTAACTGACTATCATTCGACATAATTCTGGGAGATCCCATGCCTTTCCAAGCACGTGCATATAAAATAATAATTGAGGCTCCTTCATCAACAATACAACATGCAATCATGTAAAGTCCAACGTTGACCTTTATCTAGAAAGGTGCATCAGAAGTAAGGCATGACTCAACTAGGCCATCCCCATCAAAGGACACAATATGACAACTTGGTGGGGTTCATCCGAAATGAGGTCAGTTCCCACTTGTGCAGAAGGTTATGAACTGGAAGTGAAGAAAATGTGACTAGAAGATGATTCACTCTCCAAAGGAAGAGTGGGACTGATCGAAGATGGCATCGACTCAACTGCTTGATCAAAATCACTCTCTAAAGGGAGAGTGGGATTGACCGAATATTGCATCATTTCAATCGCTTGGTAAAGGTCACTCTCCGAAGGAAGAGTGGGATGAACCAAAGACTGAATTGGTTCGACCACTTGATCAACTGAAGGTTGAATAGGTTATTGAGAAATTTTAGATTGTTCTGAAATATGATTTCATTGAAACCAAATTGTTCACACCTCTGGGATGGCACGACACAGGTGAGTAAGGTGATCTCCCTCACAAATCCTGCAAGGGAAATTTGGATTTGTTTTGAATGGTTGGTTTTCTCAAATATGTCAAAATGACTTGCATTGGTTGACTGCTTTCCCCCAACATGACCTCCATAGGCTGGGTGGTTAAGTCCAACATGACTTGCAGAGGCTGGTCGTTTTCCCTCAGCATGAATTCTAGAGGTTGAGTGGTTAATATCAACATGCTTTTCATAGGTTGAGTGTGTTCCCCTGGCATGACTTCCAGAGGCTAGTTGGATGGATCCAACATGACCTACAGAGGTTGGAGAAGGTTTCCCAGCATGACCTGCAGAGGTTGGGTAACTATATCCAACATGAAATGTAGAGGTTGGATGGGGGGAGGTTCAACATGACCCACATAGGTTGAACGGGTGCCCTTAGCATGAACTATAGAGTCTGGGTTACTGGGTCCAACATGACTTGAAGAGGCTAAGTGGTGAATATCAACCTGACTTACACAGGTTGAGTGCTTAGATCCAACATGACCTACAAAGGTTGGATAGGAGCCCCCAGCATGATATCCAGAGCCTGGGTGGTGAGGTTCGACTTGACTTGTAGAGATTGAATGGGTTCCCCCTTTATTTTGAGTCTTCTTCCTATTCTTCCTTCTTTTACTCCTTTTAGACTATCGGTTACTAGTATCATAACTTTTACCACATGAGGTAGAAGGAGGAGGAGAGGTTGCTTTAGGTGAAGGGGAAGCATTTTTTTGATGCCCCTAATATAAAGCACTTGCTTGAGAAGCATCATGATCATTCAGGATAGTTGGACTTGCAAACAACCAAACCACTATCCCTAGGGTGAATCCAGGTAGATTCAAGGTGGCCATAAAAGGAACACCAACATTTGGAGTGAGAGAAAAAGTACAAGGGGCCCCTAGCATGGGGGTCTCCTGGTTAGTGTCCATAGGTATCTTAGCCATAGTTTCAAAGAAGACAAACTCTGAGGTTGACATGCAGCCAACAGTATAAAGAACACACCACTCAGGAAAAACACCCATGTATCAAACTAGGCAAACATAGGTACCTTCCAAGGGAAAGTATGGGATGATTAGGTCCCAAAACAAACTGGTAAAGGTCGAAGAGTAGTTACTTGGAATTCTGTGATGCATTTTCTGGGTGCAAGTGCTAGAATCACCCAACCTCTCTCCCAAATTGTCAACTGAGGTTACCTTCCAACTCTACCCTAGGAGCAATGGAAATAGCCTTCCACTGTCACCTGTGTAAGATCCTAGAATACAAGATACTAAGGATACCAAAATCACGGAGAAAGTTTGGCAGAACAGTCGCTAGTCCATCTGATGCACATGGGAAGGGTAGCTAAGCCTGAAACCTAAATAGTACCAGGAACCAAACAGGGCCAGAAGAAGGTATTGAGTAAGTCCCCAAATGTGCAACATCTCTGGTGTATGATCTACTGGTATAGGAGGGGTATCTCCAACTACTCAGTATTGCATTACCTTGTGCTTAACTCCTGTGTGAGAGGAGATTTCCAGTTTCTTTCTCAATGAAGTTCGGTTTTCTAAAATGTAGGCCACTCTGTTTGAATTTGAATTTTTGGGCAGTTGAAATACCCCTAACCCAAAAAATTGGCCTAGACTAGTGCGTGTCATCCCTAGAAAGAAACATTTATTAATATATTTTAGATATTAAGCGTTCTTTTTAGAGTTGCTTATTACTCAAAGGGTGGTGAAGGTGAAACCAATGGTGTTTTGAATCAATGTTGAAACAATATGACTAAGCAAAAGAGAAATTGAAATGCAAAAGAAAAAACTACTTCTCCTTCTTTTCAAACTGAAAACTTGAAAGCCACGAAAGAAAAAACTTCTCTTTATTTTTTCAAGAACAAATATGCAGTGCATTTAAGACAAAAACCCTACTATACATGCATATAAAACAGCTTTATGTTCTTTTTACTTCTATTTTATGAATGCAAAAGTAAAAACAACCTACAAATTAATGTATGCATATAACAAGAATATAGAAAAAGGACTCCTACTATAAAACCACCAAACCGACTCTAGACTGCCCTAAATTCAATATAAACCCTACTTGGAAAGGAGGCTTGCATAAGAGACAAGTCAACTACTTTGGCATGATTAAATTAACCAACAATAAAAGAAGGAAAAAATACCAATAAGCTCTTGAATTCAAACAAAGATCACTAATTGAGGCTGACCAGAAACATGTGCCAAAAGTAATGCCAAGAAAAGGGGGTAGGGGAGAAAGAGAAAAGAGAAAAAACTAATTCTACAAAAGGACTTACAACATAGATAAATAGCACCTAACATAGATGACACTCAATCCCTAGTCTCATGCACATGCCGATGACCCTAAAAGACCTCCCAAACAACCCTCAAACAACAAAAAAAACCACAAAAATAATGAAAAAACATTATTTTAGGGGCATTCACGAGTTTCTCTATTGCTAGGACGTGAATGAATCACATGTTTCTAGTGTACAGGGTCAAAAATGCATCTTAAATTCATGACTATTGAGTCTCGTACCTACGGTTGGGTGGGAAACAACCCAAAAAAGGTCAAAAAATGCCCTACGAAGGCAGGCCCAGAGAAGTTCTATCAAACTTAAAGGGTGTTCCTAATTTGTAAGAAGGACTCGAAACCTTCAAAAACACTGGAATAAATACATAGAAAACCAAAATAGACAAGGTTATCCCCAGCATAGTCTCCAGTTCTGTTGTAGAGGAAAGTGTTCCTATGGCTGGTGGTTAAGAGGCCATCAACATACTAGGGTTCAAAGACAAATGCATACAGTTATGCAAATAAATGTAAATAAGGTTCAAAGATTAGATAGGTTCATACCTTATTCAAATTAAGGTTGATCCAAGCAGCTCTTCAATCCTCCTCTTGTTCCTCTTGCTCCAAGAGACCTGCAAAACAAACTTAACCTTCCTCAAACCAAATAGACTATATGAAAGGAGATTATTTTCAATAAAAAATGAAACCCTAAACTGATAGACATCATCATAAAACCATAACATATACTCAATAATACATTGAACAATGATTTGGGAAGAATAAGGACATCACATCTTTATTAATCAAGTGGAAGAAGTACATGGTTCACCTTCTCCTCAAGCTAGGCACCTTACGAAACCTTGATCTCGTTCTCCTGCTTCTCTTTTCCAAGGAACTCAACCTCAAAGATCTGCAACACAAGGATATGTATGACATATAGGGAAAAGTTAGGGGGGTTAATATTCCCAATTCCACTAGCATAACAATGGAAAGGTCCAATTCCTTTCTCAGGGACCTCTTTCCCTCTCTTTATACATTTCTAAAGAGATAGGCTCAAATAGGGGTCAATTACAACTGCCAAGCCAGTTCCAAAACTTCCCAAACCAACCCTAATTCAAGTATTTTAATATTTTATTATTATTTTAACACTACAAGAAGTAACCGCGGGTCTGATGAAGTAGAGTCATCAATAAAAAAGTATAACCGTGGGTTCCCTTAAGCAAAGATGTAGTTAGGTAAAAAAAGATCATTTTTATGGTGCTTGTGGGAATTTTCAAGATTTGGAGTCTTCTGCGAATTTGTTCCTTACTCAGATACCTTCTTAACGGTTAAGATAATAGTTCAAATGGAGTTACATAATTCGAGATATGGATCCTCCAATCTAGGTGTTTTTCAGTGACTTTCATGAAGTGTCATCATGGAAGTGTCAACATGTGATGAAAACATGGGAAAGTGATCACAAGAAGAGAGTGTGCCATTTTAGGCTATAATAAACATAGTGCTTGTTTGAACACCAATCATTATATTATCACATCAATGGTTTTCTAGGTATAAAATATTAAACTTAAATCTACATGTTTTAAGTTATGCATACAATTTTTCCTTGCCTATTATTTTTACCAACATAGGTCCATCTTAAACTTGGATCTACCAAGCACTGAGAGGAATCTAGTTTCTTCAAGTGTAATTTTTTTTATCTTCACTTTTTACATTTTAGAAAAACGTACACATAAGCATGTGTGGATTTATGTTGGTTTTAATTTATTTATTTGATAAGCCGACATGGTTTTTTTATTACTTTTCATTTGGTTTTAATTTTTTATTTTATCAGCCGACATGAATTTATTTTTTTTAACCACTTTAATTTTTTTGTTATGTTACATATGTGACATCTCCCCCATACTGTGTTGTAGAGCACCTTAGTACTCTCAGTGTAATTATTACCAGCGTAGATCCAAATCCTAGGCTCTATTAAGCACCGAGAGGGATCAAATCTTTGGAGGTGCAAACCTCTTCTTAAGTATTGCACTCAACTATCAGTTGTGGTGTGATTTAGACCAAAAGACACATCTTTTTTAAGTTCGGAATATAATATTTTTATTATTAATATTTAATAATATTTATGGCCGACATATAATATTTTTTATTATTTTTTATTTTGTTAGAAAAGAACATTACAACATCTCCCCCATACATTGTTTTAAAACCATGTGCAAGGCCCTCCTAAAACCATGGGTTGTTTAGGAGGCCTTGCACATGATCTTAAAACCATTTGCAACGACCTCCTAAATCATGTACAATAAAAGCATGGGTTGTTTAGGAGCCCTTTCACATGGTTTTAAAACCATTTGTAAGGCCCTCCTAAACCATGTACAATAAAACCATGGGTTGTTTAGGAGGCCTTTCACATGGTTTTAAAACCATGTGCACAACCGACATTTTTTTTGTGGATAATTCAATTTTTTATTTTTTATTATTTTGTTAAGAAGAAACATTACAACATATCCACCATATTGTGTTGTTTTTCTGACCAAAATTGTTTTAGGCAGACATTTATTTTGGAGGATAATTAAATTTTTTATTTTTTTATGGCCAGCATTTACAAGAGGAACGTCACAAGATATCCCTCATACTGGGTTGTAGAGCGCCTCTCGGCATAATTATTTTTACATTTTTTTTGTTCTTGTTATCAATATCATTCTCTTCTATGAGTCACAAATATTAGATCTCGATAGAGGTTAACATTGAGTATAGAATCCTCTCCTTCATAGAATATGAAACTCATGCTTTCTATCAACAAAAAATTTACAAAACAATCCTATGTTTAAGGACCACCATGTTGACACATGGGTTATCAACTAGAATCTCTACATCAAGAATAACTTTAGTATAATGGTCAATTCCAAAATGTACATCTACTTGTCCTTAAGGTCTTATTTCCTCACAATATACATTGTATTTTTTTATAGTTCAACCATTACACTGATATGATACATGGAATCTCTAGCCTTTATCCATTTCCTTATTAAAATTTAGAACATTCAAGTTCCTTTCCTCTATTATAAAAGTTGTAAGAATACGAAGAATGATCCCATCATTCATCATTATATTTTTATATAGAGTTTAGTCATAGTGAAAATCACCTTAGTGAACTTTGCAATTGTTAAATTGACTTACACATTTCACGATGAGTGATTCTATTCAAGTAACTCACTCATATTATAAGATACACGTGCACAATAATCTAGGACACATGTACTCACAACTTTGTGCTACAGACTCTCTAAGATTAAGTCTCTTTCCCCTTAGACTTATAGGGAGGAGATTCTCTCCCTATTTTATTATGATTATTTTTTATATATAACCATTTTCAATATATATATATATAACTACAATACCCTAAATGTACAATATTTAATTCTTAATTAATAAAATATTTTATTCAAACATTATAAAAAATATTAAGCCTTTGGGTGATCCTGCATCAAATTAATTATGCATCACAAACCAATCATTTCTGAAATGACTAATGAATTTGAGGCACCTAAGGAAAATCTTTGAAAAGGCCAAAATGCTTCAAGCATGCACTTGAGCTAAAACTTTGAAAGGGAAAAAATGCTTGACAAATATAAGGCAAATGCTCAAGCACAACAGGAAAAGGTTTAAAACTAAAAATGAAGACTTACTAAATAAATCCTCAACATGTTAGGGAGAGGACTAAGTAAATAAATCCTCTACTAGTTACCTCTTGATCTCTAGAAGTTGTCAATCTCTACAAACTAGGAAGAAATTGCACTGAACACAACACTTTTATACTAGTTGACTTTTACTACCATATACTTACCTTGTAGCATGAGACAAAATGCATGTTATGGAATAAAAAAGAGCTATAAAGAATGTTACTAAGACAACACAAATAAGTAAGAAGAAACCACCATTTAGAAGTTGAACAAGAACAAGTCGTGTAACTCTATACTATTGTCATTAACACAACAAACGATGGGAAATATAATAATTGAGGAAAAGACACATTCAAAAATAAATTTGAATGGTAAACACAAAAGGTTGAGTGAAAAAAACATGAAACAGAACTAGGAAAGTGAAGTAAGAAGGTTATGAGATGGGTGCATGGAAAAGAGTTGTTTAAAACACTAGAGACACAATTCGAAAAGCCCAACACTTTGCTTATTTTTTAGGAGGCAAGAAGAGTATGAGAAAATTTTGAGACTAATACCACATAGAAATTCAAGACTAGAAAAAACTGTAAATAAGTAATTACTGAGAGATCATTGGAACAATACCAAGGCAATGAACAAAGAGGATAGAGCGGCCTGCAATTAGTGGTTCAGAAAAACCCTAACATAAGATAAACATTTATAGTTAATAGTCGAGTAATAACTCTAAGTAGACAATATTTGAGATTGTATGCTACATACATTTGGAATTCTTAACTAACATAAATTAATATTAGCGTTAATGCAACACATCATTAATTAAAGGAATAAAAGTTTACGATATTTATATTTAGTTTTAACAAAATTATAGCATGACTATAAATTCTCCATGAACACGGTTGAGGGTGAAAAGATTGGAGATTTCCATTATCTATATCAAAAGTGATCAATATAGCATTTGAAGGGTCAATGACACCCAAAGTCAATCAGGTTGAAGAAATTCTAAGGATACCATAGTTGTAGGGGATTGAGCTAATTCATCAAGAATACCGAATTTATTGTAGCTTAAATGGTCTAGGGAACTTTGTTGAAGGAAGCAAGGGAATCACAAGAACATGCTGGATGGTCTTATGATATTATCCCTTAGTATTTTNTGTGTGTGTGTGTGTGTGTGTGTGTGTGTGTGTGTGTGTGTGTGTGTGTGAGAGAGAGAGAGAGAGAGAGAGAGAGTGATGAGGAAGAGGAATACAAACTTTTCAAGTGTATATAAACTTTCCTAGTTTTCATCAGTTTTCACGAGTCAACAACCGGAATTGTGGCTTCTTTTAGCACAATGTCTTCTATGATATTGAATGGGATATGTAAGAGCATGGATATTGTGGTACTATGTTCTTACTCGATAATTGGTTTTAAAGTGATCTCCTTCTAGGAAAGTGTGACCAAGGAACTTGTACATAAACAAGAGACAACGAGAGTCAATGAGATGGCATTCAACTGTGATCATATTGGTGATACAAACCTTGACAATCAGGTAACCACCCAATTGATACTATTTTGTTTGGAAAAATAAATCATTGATGCAACTAGTCAAAGAGGGATCCAATACTCTCTGCAGAAAGCTTGACTCAAATATAGGGGTTATAGAAAGGTAGTCTTCATGCAAGGAACAAAAAAGATAGGGGTTACAAAAAGAATTGTCGTGTGAAATCAATAATAGGTGAGAACATAAATTATTTTCTTATCCGAACTTTGTGAGAGACGTGTTGGGAGGCACCATGGGTGGATTCCACCTTCTTGTACCACCCAATTCATTGCATAAACCATGTTCATATGCTGTAATTTCAATGCAAAACCAGAATCAAATACATTAATAGATTAGAGGTCTACATTAATACCACTTACCAATAGGGGGTTTGAATTCTGGTGCTCATATTCATGGGAAGCAAACTAAAAATTCCTTAAACCAAGTTCCTCACACCCTACTTCAATGTTAGGTTGGTATCAACTAATATGAGACTAAAGGAGAATATTGATAAGAAACATATAACATAACTTGTGCAAGAGACCTGATGTAAACCTCAATACAAACCTGATGTAAACAAAATCCCCATAATTAGATGGGTAGTAACCTTGCCAAAATATAAAGAAGAAAATGGGTGCAATGAAAACCTTGTTCAAAATTTACTTTCATAGAAGTGTGGCTATGAAATTCCCCTATTGCGGGAGTAATGGAAATAACCAAACACCATAGTGAGTCGTGGAAGAACTAGAGAGATCGAGTCTCATAAACCATAATAGAGAAAACAACTCAAACTCCTGGATGAAGTCTCAACTAGGTGGATGATAAGATTGATACATTCTATAAACTGCTAAAGGAATATTCAAAATCAATAATTTAAAGGTTAGCAAAAAAGCGAGTATTAAACCTTACCATCGAAAGATAATAACTATTACCTAGAGTTTTCAAATCCATCGAGATTCCCCCTATAAGAATTTGTATTTAAAAATTCTTATGTTGTTTCAAGGTCCATTCCTTAATAGTACATAGAGCTAATATAATTACTCATTGACCGAGTTCAATCACCCTACCTAGTTCACTCAGTCGTTTAGGAAACATCTTCCTCGACTTGATTGATCTAGTACCTAAAAGTTGAAAGCGTCTTTTATTCCTAGTTTTAATCATGTCAACGAGAAGCATGAAACGAGACCTCCTGGAACAATTAGGAACAACTGGATATTATGATCCTCTTTTATTGGTCTTCATAGTCGTACACATAAAGGTAAGCTGCATAAAAATAATTACACAAGGGTAAGTTGCTAATGCAATAACTTTTATGTAATTATTTTTAATCTGAATTTGGAATAAGAGTGAGTAAAAAGAGAAATCCTCTCCAGTATGAGATAAATAACCCTCTTGTTCACATATAAGGTTCGGGGTTCATACTCCTAGTACTATACCCTTGTTCATTAAAAGGTTTTTCCATTTCCTTAATCAAAGCAAAACCCTAAAGAATAAAAAATAGAAAAAAAGGGTTGTGTACTTACGATTAATGAAAGACTAAAGCTAAGCTCATTTTCCACGAAACCCTCTGAAACTTCGTCTAAAACCCCAAGTTGAAACCATGAGAATACTTGCTGTAAGGTTTTGTATCACAAGATCTTCTCAAAGAGAGCAAATACCCATTTGAAACCATGCAATCCTCTCATGTCAATCGCACTAAGAGATTTCTCTCCATGATGTAATTAATGCAGATCTATTGAAGTTTCCTTTTTAAAAATGACCGATTTTCATTTATTTTATCATCTTTTCCCTCTCATTCTCTTTTTTAATTTATCCATTTTTCCCGCTCACTCCTCCTTCCCTATTTTGTCCTCTTTTTATTTAGTTTCCCTTTCTTTATTATATTTGTTTTTTTATTTGTATGCTTTTTTTTTAATATGTATATATATACATAAACTATTAACTATTATATATATATTAACTATATAATATATTATATATACACAATAAATATATATTATATTAATATATTATCTATGTATAATAAGACGAAAAATTGCAAAGCAATTAATTCCCTTCCAATAAGGAAGCAGTATTCCACACATGGAAACATGTCAAGGCACACAAAGCCATAGCGTGTTCCCTACTAAAGCGGATGGCGGAGAACTATTAGATAATGATCTATAGCTTTTGGAGCTTTCTCCAATAGTCATCGTACCATCGTCTAATAGTGCCCCGCAGCTTATCTTTGGAAGCTCCAAGGATGGACTCGATGACACACCATATTAAAAAAGATATGACAAGCAAGGATTACATAAATACCATTTTAATATATAGCAAACATGCAAACATTTCTTCCAACAAATGGTGATGCAATTTATGATCTCCCCCACGTGGAGGAGAGTTGCAGGTTAACAACACATGGGCACAAAGAGTAGCAAAGCTGCAAGTTGACAACACACTGTGTTGTTGTAGATGTTGGCTATTCAACAGGGTATCCCTTCTTTGTTATTTGTTTGGTTATTACAAAGGGGAGTAGGCTGAACAATTATCAGACCACCTTCTGGCAACATCCTTTGACTGATTTGTGTATGGATAAAGTTGAACCCCTAAGGTGCCTCTTTGCACATTTGATGGGCTTCATTTTCTTATTTAGTTTCTTTTTTAAATATTGGTGGAATATGTTATTTCATAGAGGGAGGAGGATTTAGGATTATGGTTCGGTTATCGTGGTTATGCTAATATTGTAAGGGCTAGTTCTTGTCATTCCTATTTTTTATTTGTGGAAATTTTTTGGGCCGATCTTTTGCTTTTCACATCCTTCTGAATTCGCGTTCATTTCTTTGGTAAATTTTACATCATTTTTTGGTGAACCTATTTGATGTTGCAGTTTTCTTGGTTTCATGTGAGATTTGAATCTAAACAATCTTAGTGTTCCTTGCATGAAATGTTCATGAAATGTAGATAATTTTGAGATTTTTAAGCTAATTCAGTTGCATATATTGTTTACATATCTTCATGCAGTGTTGTTTGCAGTGGTTTAGAAAGTATTGAACTTGAAAAAATGGTAAAACCCCATAATCTTGGACTTACCTATCCAATTAAAGCTGAGGTGCAACTCTGAAGTAATGTATTTACATTGATGTACAACTATGGAGTAATGTATTGGTACATGAAATTACTATATTGGTACAGTACATAACAATTGTTGCATTGGTACAGTACATGATAACTCGTGCAGTCATGATTTTTTTTGTTTTATAGATTAATTTATTTATTTTTTAATTATGTTAATTTAGACCACTCCATTAGGGATTTATGTCCCGTCAGAAATGTACTAGGCCAATAAAAAATTAGATTATTGAATTTTAAAATTTGTTGAAATTATTTTAATTTTCAAGAATATTAATTGTAATAATAAAATTTTATAAAACTTCAAAAAAATGCAAATTATTACAAGTCAAAAGTGTTGACTAACTATCATTTAGTATATTCCTTTCTTGACAGAGAATAATAATTATATTAATATTAATAACTATAACATATTCATGTTATCCAGTATATTAATACATTAAAATACACACACATATAAAATTAACCTATATACTATTTATTAACACATATATAATTAATGTGTGATTTGATATGCTTAAAATACCAAAATAAAAAAAACTATTGGTTAAGGTTGTGTGTTCTAAGTTTGATAGAAAATATTGTCTAATTTGATGGATGACAAAGTAGGTGACTATCATATCATAGTGCTTATTTTTTGTCTTGGGATTAACTGATATAATTTGTTGTATTAAATGTTAAAATTAATGATTGTTGTATAGAGCTTGGCAAGAAACCGATACTTTCACTCTCAATGATAGTATTGTTGCTACTTACTTCTAAGGAACCACAGTATTATGTGAAAGCAATGGAACAACAAATAACTTTCAACGAGTGTGAATATGCTCATTATAAGCTTGAAATGAGAGCAAACTTCAATTGTTGTCATTAAATAGAATTCAATGATCATAAATTATTTTATGGTTTGTAGTATAGGTATGGGTCTGATACACTTAAAACCATGTTGGTTTGCAAACTTGAGTTTGAGACCATTTGATATACTGGAGGATTTTGTGTCTTAAATTCTTAATAAAAACATCAAAAGGTGTAGCATTGAATCTTGTAACATATAGAGGAGCAAAAGGTGTAGCATTGAATCTTGTAACATATAGAGGAGCAAAAGGTGTAGCATTGAATCTTGTAACATATAGAGGAGAATCGTACACTTTGTATACTATGACAACAAATATAAGCCATTATATGTTTATTAAAAATGAAAATTGTGTCATAAAATATAAATCTAGAAGTTAAACTTATAGATGGGATTGTCGTCATAAAATAAAACTACTTTGTATGCACCTAGGAAGAAGTCAATTCAAACCCTTGAACAATTTTACAAGTTCCCTTCCAGGGATGTCGTTGGTAAAGATTATGACCTAGAACTAATGGAAAAAAGAATCCAAGGATTAATTTAATAAAGAGGAATAATCATAATGAATGGAGAAAATATTTCACATATCTGAAAACTACAAAAAGTGTGATAGGTTTAATAGTCATCTCCTCATTTAATTCAAAACCTCAACTACATGCAATTGTTGTAGAAGAAATTTAACGTTTATTGTTAACCTATACTCAATATTTTATGGAACATTAGGTTTTCAGGACTCTCTTAGGAAAAGTCATTCCATATATATATATATATTAATTAGAAAAGTCAACCAGAAGAATAAATTGAGAACACGTGAAATTAAATTATAAGAAAAAGAGTTATATGATATACATGTTAATTAACTTCTATAATAGAAATTCAACAACCAATTTATGAGAAGAACATTTTTGTGGTTCAAACAAGCCCAAAGGGTAAATCCAGAGGGAAAATGAAAACTTTCTAGTAATTTTCACAATAATTGACCCATCATGAAAGTTTATCATTTTTTTTGTCTTTCATATTTAAGAAAATAATGATAATTATACCAAGGGAACGAGGTGGACTTTACCTCATATTTAGAAAAAATACAGGTTCAATGTTAAAATAATGAAATTTCTAATAGCTACCTCAAATGGATCACTCTAGCATTTTTGGCATCGATTCAGCCCCTTTCCATCTTCATCATTGAATCGTGACAATGCTTTCTCTCGATGATACAATAACTAGAGATCAAATCTATTGGATTTTTCTTTTGAAAAATACCATGTTTTCATTTATTTTCCCTCCCAATCTATTTTCAAATATACTCATTTTTCTTGCTCATTCACTTTTCCTACTTTTTTTTGTTTAGTTTCACTCTCTTTAGTATATTTGTTTATATATATATATATATAGTTGTATGGTATATAGCATAGTAACTAATATATAATACATAGTAATAACTATATTATATATATTAGCATATTATATATATTAGCATATTATATATTTACTATATATTATTAACCTATATACTATGTATTAACACACACACATATACACAATTAAATCGAGGTTTCAAGGTTTGACTGGTCATGCTATTGCACCGAGAGTATCCACTTGTAAGTGCCCTACAACCAAGTAGATGGAATAGGCTAAATATCATGAAGCATTCTCCCATTTTTGGTAAGTGGAGGTCTATGAATCCATCTATATCGTTAAAACTTACGAAATTGTAAAATTTTATAGTCAAAATTGTGATTATTGATTGTTTGGACAATGGATAATTGCAATTTTGACAATAATTTTAACAATTGCGTAAATTTTACACTACAGATAAATTCATAGATCCCCTTAGTCATTGCAAACTATTTAGGTCAATTAGAATTACAATATTGACATGTTTATAGATGTATAGAATCATGTTATATATCATTATAAATTATTTATTATATTATACATAAACACTCTTAATTTGTGTGTAAATATAATGAAATATTTGATCATTGTAAGAACATCTTATATAACTATTAACTTAGACTTTCTAGGCATACTTTTGATCTCATGACTAAAATAGTCATTTTTAATTATATTCACTTAAAATTGCTCAAATTTGGTCACATTTCACTTAAAAACATTACGGTCACCAAGTCCAACATTTTTTGTCGTTTAGTAGTTTATTTCCCATGGTCACCAACATTTTTCGTCACCTAGTCATTCATCACCCATTTTTATTCTATTGTTTTTTAGTTCTTTATAGACTAAAGAGTTAGATATTATGAACTTTATTGAGGAGTCCTGGAAAAAATCTTCTTTTTAGTTGATTTTTAAAGTTTCCTCTAAACCTCTTTTAAATTCCTCGGATAAGGATGAGCCTTTGGACAAGAATGTTACTCTTTGTTAAAAGGGTTCAAGAAATTATCTTTTAGTGGGTTTAAATTCTACTAAAAATCCTTCATCGATTGACGATTTGTCAAGCCTTTCTACCTTAAATGTTGCTTCCCCTTTTCATAAAAGTGTTGATGTTCTAAACTTACAACATACCTCTCTTAGTTATTTGGCTCTTTTGTCTATTCATCTTTATGATATCTAGGATTCTATTGTTATTGCAATCGTTTCCATCCCTTGTCATCATGTTCAATCTAATACTCAAAAGCAGGGGACTAGAATTTGGAGGCAGCTAATCCTCTGTCTGAGAGCAATATTAGGATTTCTTGTAACCATGATTTTCCAAGGCATATATCATTCTACAAGGACCATTTGGTCAAAAATAATTCTCCTATTTTTTATGATAAAACCTCAAAAGATGGGTTTACCCCTATTAATTGCATTTGTTTTTAGAATGTTACCCTTCGAAAAAAGAAATCTAAAAAAGAGGGTCTGACTAGTGTCTCATTGGATCTTAGTGGGGATGGATCTAGTGGAATCAATTATGTTCATTTATTTGTCATATTGAATGAGGATTCTTTTAATTCCCTTATTACTGATTTTTCTTCTAATTTTTTGTCGATTAGAAATGTGTAGGCCTCAAATTGGTTAGTATAAAATGGTAATTTCTTCCTACACGGTTAGGGGTGTGGAAAGCTCACCCAAATTTAATGCCTTTAAGTGGATATTTGAAAGTATTCACTCAGATTTGGTGATGATACAAGAGACTACATGTCTTGCAGTGAAAGCTTGTGAGGTCTTTTTAAGGCTTTTTCCTAGGTGGGAATGTTGTACAGCTGATGTTCAAGGTCTCTCTCGGGTATTATTCATCACTTAGAATCCTTCAAATACTAACATTAATCCTTACTTCACATGTGCATGCATTCTTTTTGAGGGGAAGATTAGAGGATTTGGTGAGAAGATTAATGTGATCAACTGTTATGGCCCTTATTCTAGAAGACAATAGTTTTGGGAATCTGTGGGGAAAAGTGGTATTCTTCAAGAACCCTATTTGATTAATTGTGGTGACATGAACCTAACCTTAGCTACAAATTAAATTCGGGGTACTTGTTATAGATTAGATTCCCTATATAAAAAAGGGGAAGTTGTTGTTTCAAAAATATTTGACAACTTATTTCTTTCTGATAGATGTAAAAAAACATCTTCTAAGCCACATTTCATGTTCCTTAAATTCAGGGGTTCTTGGTCATATGCCTATTTGTTTGCAATTCGATGTTGAACATAAGACTCATAAATTTCCTTTCAAATTTAATCATATTTGGCTTGAAGTTGAGGAACTTATCTAGTTGCTTAGGGATTTCTAGAATTCTATTGATGTTTTCCTTGAGGATATTACTATGCATCATTGATCGTGAAACTCAAAAATATTAAACATAATGTTATTAAATGGGAAAAAGAGAAGAAATAAAGGCTTATATAGGAACTGTGTTTGATTGACGAACATATAAATCATTTTTAATCTGATAATCCCTCTAGTTGTTTCTTAAGGAAGAAAAAGGAAGGCTTGATGGTGCTTGAATACAAAAAGAATAAAGTACTAAAAATGGAGGAGGAATATTGGATGTTGAATATTAGAGATGTATGGCTTAAGTAGGGTGATAATAATACAACTTTTATCCACAAATTTGCTAATCAACATAGAATTGTAAATGGCATTTGGGACTTGATAGATAACAATGGGAAATTTATTATTTCTTAGGTTGATATAGATGTTGCAACTATGAACCATTTTGATTCCATTTTTAAGGATATTGGCCTATCAAATATAGCTTCATGGCTTATATTTAGTGTTTTTAATATTAGTTCTTCTTCAAATTGGACTCCCCTTAGATTTCACTGATTGGATCATGTCTTGCATAAATTATTCCAAGTTTGATGTCCTTCTTAATGTGTCCCCCTGAAATTTCTTCAAAATTACTAGAGGTCTCCGATAGGGCTGCCTATTGTCTCCATTTAATTTTCTTTTGGTTATTGAAGGCATTTACAAACACACTAGGAAGGATAAATAGAATAAAAAAACTAATTGGTGTAAATGTTTCCTCTCTGCATTACATCACTCGTTTATTATTTGCAGATGATGTCCTTATTTTTGTGATTAGTACAGGTTAGGAATGGAGTACTCACCAAGAAATTATCAAGCTATTATGTACTACTTCAGCGATGGAGGTTAGTGTACCAAAATCTTGTTTATTACATAATGATGTCAAGGATTATGTTTGAGCAAAGGTTTTATATCGTTCTCCATATTAGTTGGATCCCATTGAAAAGGGGTTTAATTATTTGGGATACTTCTTGAAACCTAACTGTTATTTAACAAAGGAATACCTGTGGTTATCAAGAAAAGTGGAAAAGAGGATAAATTGTTGGTATTACAAGAAGCTTTCATCGAGGATGATTAATATTAGTGAAGGTTGTCCTTTAAATCATTCTTATTTATTGGATGTCTATGTCCAAGGTTCACTTGTTTATTTTAAAAAGTATAAGGAAGAAAATGATGAATTTTTATGGTCCAGGGATATGGATAAAGGAAAATTTCATTTGGTTAAACCAAAAAGAATTTGTTAGCCAAAAAATATGGGAGGCTGGGAAATTAAAAATGTGATGTGATTTAGCTTGGATTTGACTCTTAAAAGTATATGGAGAGGCCTATTTGGTAGAAATCTATGGAGTGATATTTTACGCTCTAAATATTTAAGGAAATTGATTGTGGAAGAATGGGTTGGCAAAGAAAAAAATCAAATTCTTTGGCTTCTAATATTTGGTGTGGATTTAGTAGGTCCTTTTTGTGGATGGGTACATGGCTCTCATTGAAAATTGCAAATGGTGCTAAAGTTATATTAGGGATTGACCCCTACATTGGGGGAGACAATTTATTTAAACTATCCTTTCTTTTAATCTCTATTTTATCAGATTTCGACTTTAATAGACTTGCTCATATTAAAAATCGAAATTCTAGGATTTTTGCTTCCTCATATTGGTTATCAGCTTTAGACTTGGGATTAAATGGTGATCTAAATCTTGAATGGACTAATTATATTGCAGGAGTTAGTCATGTGGGTATCAAACTTAGGGATGAGGAAGATTTAATGATTTGTTCTTGGAACAAAAAACTAGGTAAGGTTAATGCAAAATATGCTTATGAAGCCATCTATCTTTCTTCCATTGATATTGAGTATAAATGGTGGTATAAGAGACTGTGGAAATGGTGCTTCCCATTGAATATTAAATGCTTCTCTTGTCTTTATGTAGAGAATAATATTTAGACTTGGGACAATTTAATCAATAGAGGTATTGTTGGACCACATATTTGTGTTCTATGCAGATGTGATGAAGAAAATATTGAGCATCTCTCTGTAGAATGTATTTTTTGTAAAAGAAGTTTGGTTATAATATTTTGAGGGACTCTCGATTTATAGTGGATGGGATCTTCTATATTTGGAAATGAATTTGGTATAATGGATACAAAATTTACCTCATTACAAAACTTTTCCATTTTTTATTTTGTGGGGTATATGGAAAGATAGAAATGTTTTGATTTTGATAATATCTATCAGAATATTTTTGTGGTGGGAATAAAAATTATGGGTTATTTTAGGGAATTCTATAAAGCTCCGGTGTCAAATATGCCTCACATCCTAAAGGATCATGTTACTATGGATGGGATTTCGTTTGTTTATTTTGATGGGCCATCCAACAATGAGCTATGTTGTGGTGGCATGGTATTAAAATGATCTAAACATAACAATTTTTTTTATGGAGGGGGTGTGGATTAGGCTCTAAATCCATGGATGAGATATTATCTCTTTGGGGGATTTTAAAGTTTGTAGCTGGTAGAGGTTATCTGTCTCTTTAGATGTTTGGATGTTTTAGGGTGATTGTGGACTAGGTTGCAAGTGAAGCTTCTTTGTAAGTTTCTATATTGGATTAGTGGTGCTACAGAACTAGACAACTTATTCAAGCATATCTATACAGAACTCAATATTCTGAATGACATCTTATAAAAAAAAAGTTGTCGGGTTAACTAAAGGTCTTTCTTTTTATGAAAGATAGAAATATTTTTCTTTGATCTCTACTCATTTTTATTATTTATAATAGAGGAAGTCTAAATGGTGCTTTTTATATGTAAGTTAGTCCTTGAACAATCCATCTGTCACAACTTCAAGTTTAATTTTTTGAAAGCTATTTTTTGTAACTGAAATCAAGGTATAGAGAAGTATTAGAATCTTTTTTATATGATTCGATGATGAATTCATAGTACATATGGTACATGAATTGATATTTATGTAAATGATATTATAAATGTCACATACCTAGTGACCTCATTGTGACTTTGGGGCCACAGGGTGCTAGTTTTGTTGACTGAATTTGCTTTTGATACACAATTCCATTCTTCTATTAGTTCCAATTAAACATTTTCAATGGAAATAATCAAACATATAAAACTATCCAAGTTATATCCATAAGAAAACATTCATTATTGCCATTAATTATGTTAACTTAATCCATATCTTGACATAAATAATTACAATTACAAGTAAATATAATTCATTTATACACATACAAAACATATCTGAGAATATATCCAACTAACTGCAAACCAAGGACGTTCCACCCAACCGTACTCTTTGTCAAGCCATAAATTTCTTTGATATATCCACCTCCAAGATGGGGCTATCAAATGATAAGGCAGTATTGAGTTCTTGCTACAACTTCCCAACTCTCTATTCTTTGTATGGCTTCAATCCACGGTTCTGGTGATGAGGATACAACCATTGGTGATTTAGGTCTGAAAAACCCTGATGATGGTATTTGAGGATGAGTAGGAGAGCCCATGCGAAGTTTTAGATCTCAAAATTTTGAGATGAATAGCGTAGCCCATCTTCAGGAAGAGATAATCAAGAACCCCAATTGTTTATAGACTAGATGTGGTTGATAAATACTTGTAATTTGATAAATAAGTGTGTGGTATCTCCTTAAGTGAAACTCATATTTTCTAAAGATGCGTGATCATTCAATTAATAAAGGTGTTATTAATTTGGTGTTTTAACATTTTGGAGTTTTTAATGCTTTAGTACTTCTATTCATTTAATTTAATTTTTTACCCTAATTTATGTTGATATAAGTTGACATAAACATATATGTATCAATAATCATACTTTTATATATCAAACAATATTATAAATCATTATCTTCACAATTCAACTCCTAATAAGAGCATGAGTTCCACACATAATACTTAGCTTTCAATGATAGGAGTAATGATCCATGTCTTTGTTATGGATCAGTCTTTTACTATCATATCCAAGACTTTTTTTTTACACAAGTCTATTCTTTCGACAGAGCATTTTTGTAGTCCATCCGATTTGACTATCTATTTCATGTGTTTCTTTCACTGCATTCACAACACCGCCAATTCACAACATTGTAAGTTTTAAACCTATGCAGAGAAGCAAAGAATACAAATTATTTTAAGAAAAATAGAGAGTATACCACAACATTCACACATGAAACACGGAGATTTACCCTGGAAACCCTTGACCGGGAAAAACAACAAACCTTGGATCCACACCTCCTATTTTCTAATTTTTTTCATTATGAATCACTCATAATAAAAAAATATAGGTATTATGTAATATCTAATACCCTAACTCGTTAACCTAGATTATAAAATGGACTCCAATCCATTAACCAGGATTAAATTACATATTTTTAGAAAATTCCTGAAAACATCCCAAAACAATTTAGCGCCCGTATCGGAAACTGCCTACCGACCATTTTTGTACTAGGTGAATGGATTATCAGACACTGCTGACATACGCACCCCCCTCACACACACATACAAAGAATATAGCACATACCCAACAAACATTGCTTTAACTCTTAAAGGCCATAGCTCGTGGTATTCCTACAATATGTCCTCATAATTCTCACTTTTAATTAACTTCGAGGTCCTTCTCATAGTGTTTTGTCCTTTGCTTATGGTAATACTTAGTCTTCATTATGTTCTTATACTTTCTACCATGTCCAAGAAAACTCTACCTACAGTCTATTCTCTTAACAAAATTTTCAAATCAACTAAACAATAATAAGTATTCATTCATATACTCAATTCATTGCAACATTCATAATAACCCATTAATTAATCCCAAAATTATAATCCCAACAATTTAATCATTTTCAATTTCCAACATATTAAATGAAACAAAATACCATTCTCCACATATGTATTATCAACACATCGATCATTTCACCATGCAATCAACACATGTGTCAACATGCACATTCACATAATCTACTAATGCATATTCACTTAATGCATCCTTGCATTGATTAAAGAATTCCATCTTATAATATTCCATGGTATGTTCAAGGATTCAAAAACACCTTGACACATCATCCATCCCCCTCACCATTACATGTTTGATCATTTGGATACCCTAGTCTTCAACCCAAACACCGCACTAAGAATATACTTCTTTAGTTCTCTTAGTGTTGGAAAATAGGTTGTAATCGAAGACATTCATCACAAGAAAGGATATTTTGGATACTTATGTGGTGCTATAGCCTTCCCAATTTCAACAACTCATGGCCTCACACATGGTTATTTCACATGGAATCTATTTCCCAAGAATGAGTGTAATACTCATTTGCAATGGTTATTAACTCTTAACTATTTCCATTATGACAAACCAACTCATAAATGCATCAAAAGTTTATAAGATATTTTTAACCCAAGGATTTATGCCTTTGTCTCAATTATGTATTGATGAAATACATGCATTCAAATGTAATAATGAACATATCAATGAATATATCAAGCATACTTGGAGGAATTCTTACCCAATTCCCTTCAAGATTCTTGCAACATAAGCATGATCAATTCTATACATGTAGGTTTGTCACATATTATTCTCAATAAGCCTACTAGTGTACATGCATTCCAGTTATATTACATTCTTTCATTCTTATGTCATAAATCTATCTACACATAGCTACTTTATTAGCATAAAGAAACATCAACTGTGCAAAAGGAGAGTCAAGAAATTTCTCCCTCTCCATTCCTCTTCATAGCATAGGATTCCACAACCTAACTGACCTCTTCCATGTCCTCTTTTCCAATTACATAATAGTTCATTAGCTGCAATAGTCTCTCCCAAGTATCAATAATCAATTTATAATTAAGTCATACTTGTTATTTTAGAAATATACAAATTTTATTGTAGAAACAAAATAGAGGTTTATGGTGAGGAAATATCCCTTGTTCATATTTATGCTTGTTTACCACATGTGTTGTTTACTGTTGCACCCAATTATTGGCATCCTTGTAACTTATTTGATGCTTTGGGTCAATCTTTCGTTGTACCCATTTCCAAGGTCTAATGATCCAGTATTTCTCTTAATCAATCCTAGCTAATCCCAACTTGACATCTTTATATCTAGAGATGCTTCTAACCTTTTCCAATTTTAGAAACTTTCTCTGCATGCCTTGGAAAATTTATTTTCTAACTCTACTATACCACAAACTATATCTCACAAGCCAATTATACATAACAAAGTGCCTTACCCCCTTGATAGTTATTTCCAAGTGAATTAAATTTCATCATTTGCTTCACATTCTCTACATATAAGACGTTGGTTCATACACTACAACTCTATCTCTGATGCATAAAGCTTATCGGTTATGGTGGCTCACCCATCTCATCCATGGGGTACATGCACTATTCATCTTGGTAGATTCCCTCTACCATCCAATCCTTTTAAATGGTCATTTTCTCACAAATACATTATGCCTCCCTTGCTCTACAACCTTTATTACATGGTATTCGTTCTCTATCCCAATGGTTATGATTTACACCCTTCTTTTATGGATAGAAATTCCATTTTCTATAAACTAGTACTTCTCATACCTCTTCTAGTATTTATGTTATTGTATCAAATAACAACTACACCAACCAAGAGATCCATATCTCTTATTTTCAATTTATTTTATGCAATTTAGATTGCATAAGGTTATAATCAATGCATTATATGCATTATTTGACAATGTAATAACATCCTTAATCACTTAACAAGTCTTCCCTTTACACATAATGTACAATCCATTTCATTCTTATTTATACCTCATTTGTAGTATTTCCATCATACCACAATCCTATGATTCATATCACTTCATCTTCCACCACCAAGAGCTATAATGCCTCTAGGATTGCATTACTTTTTTGCACATTTTAAATATGATAAATGCATGGCATGCACATTAACCGAGGTACCATCAATCCCTTATTAATTATTCATGGTTACCATTAAGTGATGTCCCACTTGCATCATTGAGCATTTGTAGAGGTCAGTAGTACCATCACAGTACCCAATACTCAACCCTTCTTGGAGTAGTCCTTTGACTTGCTTGTTGGCGAGCAATTTTACCATGCAATGCTTCTTCAACTGCACCTTCTCATAACTATGCAAGCATCATTTTTTATGCTAATGCAAACACCGAAGTCAATATTACATCTAAATTTGTTTTATATCATTGCGAAAAAATGCACTTATGGTATTCATATAATCATACTAAGTCTCTAACACCTCTGTCATACTCCTCTATCATCATGACCTACTTTCCCAAGTTATCACTTTTTCCCAACTCTACTTCATTCATGAAGCTAATTTTCAATCTCATAATACTTACTCTTGAGACATGTACATGATATCTGCAACATGATCCTGCAACCAATATGTTAGATAAACCATTTTCCAGAATTTCATGTTCAATGAGAAATTTTGGAAGAAATTTTCAAATCTTATATTACTTGTGCATATATTTAGTCCTCTTTCAATTCATGGATAACGGTGTTTGAGTTAGAATATTATCTCAACATTCAATGTTCAATCCATAGTAAGTGTTTTAATCAATCTTAATTGAGACAAACATTTCAGTTTTGAATGTTTATTTGTGACTCACACCCTTAGTGCGACTCAATCATATACCTTTCATAATATTGAAGAGGGTCGCCCACCATCATATAATCTAGTGCACCATAAATTTAAGAAAAGGAAACCAATTGCAGATTTTAGGTAAAGCATAATGTATTTTTTAGTGACAAGCTTTATTTCCTATAGTTGAGTCTCAATCATTTTATGATATTATTACTCTTGCCCTAATAGGTATCTTATCAATATTGCATTTTTTTCCTGAAATGACAAGATATTGAAAACCTGCCACATATTTGACATGGATATTTCATAAGAATTCATATCGCTACTTTGAATGACATATAGAGTGCTCACATTACTTATTTTACTGACATAACAAGTTATGTACATACATATGGAAGGAGAAGAAATAAGTTCTCCTTGGATGCAGTTTTCCCACTCATGGTTTATCCATCCGCCATATGATGTCGATGGGTAGTAAACAACTTGCTTATGATGCTTCTAATATGGATTTAAAAATAAAAATTGTTTTTTTATGATCTAAATATGAATTTTAGAGACAAACATATTCCTAGGCTTACAAATTCTGAATGTGCAAGCATTCATCTTTTGCTTGTCCAAAACCCTTCGTGTCATTCTTAATTTGCACTTCTTTGATGGCTATGTTTTCTATATCTTAAATTTGTTAACCCAAAAAATGAATAACTTCGTATCCTGATAGGTGTTGGAGGTGTGGCCTCTAGCCATCCCAAGTGAGGAATTCATCCATAGATCAATTCACTCGAAAGCCTCAATATGACGATGAGTGGAGAACCCTCCACCCTTCCTCTTTTATCACAAGCTTAAGGGGTGGTCTCTCCCATAATGAATTAACCAAATTTTACAGAAGTTCCATTGATTTATATAAACTCCACTCACCATCTTAATTACTCCTTGATTTTATGCATGTATGTTATTTCATTTGTAGGGAGATTCATTAATGCTCAACTACTCACCTTATTTTATCGGTGCCTTTTTCATGTGTTTTTATCGACTTTTGTTGGTATTTACATGTTCACCTAACTAAAATGATTGGTTCTCCAAAGTTCAACAACTATGTTGCATGCCTTCCCAATTGAAATACTGCAACCAAGATTTACAGTAAGCACATGTAAGTTTGCATTCTACAACGGCTTCATGAACCGTTTCTTCCATCCATTGCATTAGTTCAACAATATTAATGCCAATTTCATCTCGGTCTCTCACAAATCAATCCTCTCTATAAACATGATCCAACTATTATTATCTCGTGCTTAGTGCCCCCTACTCATTGTATGTGCACTAATGATATTATGACCGAGTGAATTTCTTCAATGTTCATTAAACTATATGTGATGCAATTGTGCTTATCTACTATTGCGTATTAACAACTGAAATTTTATTATTTGTAATTATTAAAAACTTCATTGGCATCTCTTTTGAAGGAAACATGGGGTCTTGTGCTCCTCATTTTTCCCTTAAAGATCCTTTCTCTTCCCCTTATGCTGCGAGAGGATTCACTTTCTTGACATGCAACAATTCTTCGACACTTCTTGGATTTTGCTTTGCCTTCCCACGGGACTTATCAACTTCCAAAGGAACTAGTGTCCTATCTATCAAAATATTGTAGATCACAAATTTCCCTTCCCTGGAAATTAAGTCTTTAGAACTGTTCATATTCAACTGAATTAAAAATTCTCTAGCGAGATAGATTCCAATCTACTATTTTTAGGGCTATCCAATATTATTATCTTACAACAAATTTATAGTTAAATAACTTGCATATTTGCATTCAAGAATATTTTTGTTAGCTTAGAATGCTACCATTCACAACCATACTCACCCTGAACCAAAATAATATGGAAAGGAAGCACATGCTTAACTCTGTAATCTTACTTTTAGAAAAATTAGGCATAGAGGGCGAAGCATTGTGGGGTTTAGTAGCAAGGGTGCCTCGCTTAATAACAAATTGAGGAAAGAGTTATGGAATAATTTAAGCAGGAAGATGGTTGTGTGATTAAGAATATTTTGAATATGTTTGTAAAAGTTTTCCATGCAACTTTTGGATTGAGGAAGGAAATCATATATGGGAAACTAAAGTGTTTCAGCAATCTAGGTTTCTTTGAAAAACAAATTTCAAAGCTATTGAGACAAAGTTTGTCGATTCTATGGTATGTTAGGACTAGTGTGTATGGCCTGGTATACCATATGTAAGGTCCAGTATGAAAATATTGTACATTGTGAAACTAGACCTACAAACTCAATGATTGAATATGTTAGTTGCACGGTCACCGGTTAAAAGATATGCATTCCAACATTTCCTTAGGTACTTCCATGGCTTACCCACATCTGACATGAATAGATACCTTGGTTAAAGCTTGAAACCCATCTTGGAATCCATGGGATATTAAGTTTGTATCCATGACCACAACTAAGGTATTGGATAAAAATTAGAAAATTGTGACTAATGCTTCAAAAGGATGAATTGCAAACTCATTTCCTTTTGGAGCAGAACTTCTAAACCCCGAGATAGTAAGAAGTTTTGGATTTGTGTATGATGTTAGCCACAAATATTATATAAACTTTCTCTATAGGTTACCTATGATGGTTCATCTATTAGGTTGGTCACAAGAGTTCAAAGTGTATGAATGATGTTCACTCTAACAACTTCCCGTCTCACTTATCCTTCCATCTCAATTTCAGAACTCAATGGAAATAAGATGGTCATTCGAACAATGATAATTGTAGGAAGCCCAAATAGTACCTATAGTGTGAGGACTTCTCCATCTATATGAATAAGTCACCAGGTTGTTCCAAGAGTTCTAGTGTTTAACTTATATGGCCAAAATATTTATTTTATTGTTCATTCCTTTCACCAACTATTTGAGAGAAGTGTGTTGTATAAAGGGAAAATTCCTTACTTTCCATCCAATGATAGGTTCATTTAAATCATGTTCTAACTCGTGAGAAAATCTAGGTCGGGGGCGTAGGAGGCGTGAGTAGATTTTTATTAAATGTATGGAATCATGTGGAAAATTTTCTTGGTTTGTAGAAAATGGTCCCTATGGAGGTGTTGCCGCCTTTCACACACATGGGTTACATGGCAGAAATATTCAAGCCACTCAGTGTGTCCATGGGGGAAAGTATCGAGTCAAGGCTGTCACCTTGTTCTTGACTCCTCCGTTTAGGCTCAACTCCTAACAAAGCTAAGGGGGGTAGACCCTATTAAGTTACTAGGAAAAAATTATTTAGTATGATGATGGTATTAAAGAGTAATTTTTTTAGGAGTTTCGATTTAACAATTGTAAACAACAAATAACATGATGAGATAATCACAAGTAAGCACGAAAATGACACCCAATCACATATAGATTGAAAGAAATAAATAGTTGACCAGTGCCTTGAAAATGGAGTCGAAAAAATATTAAGAGTGCTTGCAAGTGTTGGAATGAATGTTGTGCAATTGTATCTTGGTTAATTTTAAATTAATGTAAGAATATGAGTAATTTAACTTAAGCGAGGGGACTCCAGATATACCCAGGGGGTACTTGAAGTGTGTCCAAAACTAAACCGTCACGGCTACCCACAAGGAATATATGGGCTGAATGGAGTCTCTGAGACTATTGTTCATAATGCACCTGAAGGTGTAACAGAGATCGGTGCCCCAAGTTCACTTTTCAGGAGTTCCCGCTTCCTTTGGGTATTTTGCCACCGTAATGGCTTGATCGAGGTGTTGGATTTTCACCTGATGGTTTGCCAATTTGGGGAGAGTGAATCCTAATTATTCTAGTCACTCAAGTGATTTTGATGCAGCTTGACTGATCGGACGAACCGCAGGCATGTACAGAGCATACACACTGGAGTCTTTGTTATTTATAGTAAATTTTAAAACAGGTGTTCTTGTTAAAAAGAAAACCCTCCAGGAACCTCTTTCGGTCCAAGTGGACCTCAATCGGGGAATCAAGGAGGGGTTGATTTTATTATGACTAATGAAACAATTAATGAAAATGGAAACAAAGATACACAACACCAGTTTTCTAATTATTCCTACCACGCATCTCTTTCCCCTTGCGGGTCAATCGGAAAGTCGTGGGGTAAGTAGTATGATTAATTTTAAAATTAAAATATGGAATAATGAAAAAATATATCAAAGTATACAATCCTACATGTCGGTACTAAACTAGAGTAGAAAAAAGGGAAAAATGCAAAAACTGAAATGGACGCAGATCCCCCCTGGGGGGATGGGGAGCGGGCTCGAAAGAGCCTACTCAAAAAATATTTTCCTTTATTATTATTGGTTACAATATCAGCAAACTGAAATATCAGAAACCTCTTGGTCCTTATATGGGATGAAACCATGATCTTACAACTTTGCAAAAATTTTAAATTTTAGTGAAAGGGGAGACCCCTGGGGGGATTTGAACGCTCCTGAGGACACTTTTGAACAGCAGATTCTTTTCTTTTCTGTTACATGTGCTAAAAACCAGAAAGCATGTTAGAATAAAATATTCCCAAAAGCACTTTAATAGTATCTTTCGGTCAACCTACCTTAACTCAAAAAATACTAAGTTAAAACTAGCTGAACATGTGAAAAAGGAACCAAGGAAAGCAAGATTTCCTTAGGATCTTGGCTTGTTGTTTTTTCATCCAATTAAATATGCACTGATTTCTGTATTTAATCTTTTTTTAAACAAAAAAGGAAATCTAGAGCATGCAACCTACTGATTTTTCTTTAACTTGCCATGCAAAACGGACGATTTCCTTATGCTAGATCTAGAATGCTTAATAATACTTTTCAGAAATGAGATATAGACTATGAGATTTGAAATAGCATAAATATGTAAATTTTACTTTAATATAACAGATCCAAATGATAAAAAAGCTTTCGAACACAGTAACCAGGTAAGAAAATTGATTTTTTGAAGGAGAAAGTGAGAGAAAGAGTGCTGGAAGCCTGGGAATGTTGGGATTTGGAGTCTGCTTTGGTGGAACACCGAGGGACTATGTCATTCAGAATATCTTGAATATTATTAATATTCAAACCATCTCAACCTCTTCTACAAGCGAGATCACCTGCAACTTAGAAATCCTTGCACAAATAGATGGTTAAAACATAGGTGTTTTTGGAAGAGATAATTGGAAAGCATGCAATTGAACTTAAAATACATGCAACTCCAATAGATCTGAAACATGAAAACAGTAAGAGCACAAATCAAACTAGAATAAACTCTTACCCTAACAGGAGGGAGCTCTCTCCTTCAAGGCCAACAATTAACCAGCAAAAGCAATGATAAATAACACAGATTATACCTCATAAGCATTTGACAATCACCATCCACACATGAAGAGCATTACACCATAGATCTTGGATCCAAAGCTTCTTTATTCTAGAATAATAAACAATAACACAGTACAAGAGAAACTGCACCTCAATCCTATTTCTAACTAGCTTGGAAGAGGTGATCTGAGCTTTATTTATACAAAAAAGGAGATCCAGCCCAGGGGGGCGCAAATCCCAAGGAGATAGACCACTGCAGTTGAAGGAGAGTCCATAAATGTTGATCTGAAGTTGAACTGAGCTTCCAATGAGCCTACTTATCAATCGAGGGGCTGATTGAGCTGACACATCATTCCACAGAGCTTCCAAGAGAGCCCACACGTGTGGAGGAGAGAGAGAGGGCGCAATTTCCCATAAAGGATGTTGAAGTTCAACTCTGGATCTGTCTAGATCACCTCCTTCAGTCAAGGATTTGTCAGATCCAGTCAATCTGGTTCAGATCTGACTGATTTCAATCAAATCGGCTGAGAATCCACTGATCTAGGATTTTGGATTTGCTCCATTATTCATCAATTTATTAATTAAAATAATCAATAATTGATTTTTTGGGGTTTTCTGCCCTGAGTGATGGAAAATCGCTCAAAACCTAAAAAAAGTGGGTCCATGGGTTTACATGGTGCTCTTAGCTTGAAAATGAGCACCTACATGACTGAAAATGATTATTTGGCCCACTTTTATTACAAAACCAATTTTTCCAATTAAACTACTAAAAAATAGCCTAAGTTTTGGAAAAATTAAATCTTAATAAAAAACACTGAAAAAATTAAAAATTAAAAAAATTGAAAAACCAAGGGGGACTTAGACATGTTCATATGACTTGACCATGATGCCTAGCATGTTTATACATTGACACATAGACTCTAATAACCTCAATAGTCCTAAATTCCAAGCCGACCACCCCAACTTTGGAGGTATGGAGTGAAAAACTCAGAAATTATCAATAGTTTATTCAACAACCAATAATAACCAAGGGAAAAAACACCCTGGGCTGATCGGATTAACAAATAAATTCTAAGAGACCGAGTCTTTTACAGACACTATCATGCTAGAAAATTTATTACAATTCCTCCATGGGGTATGAACATCTGATATAGTACAACAAGGATTCCTAGAAGCAAGACTGAAGGTCTTCTGAAGTCCGAACAAGTTATCCTTGTCCGGTTCACCAGGCTCACTTGATAAAAAACCACTAAGTACAACTTAGGTGGTAACAGGAGGGATCTATCGAATGCTCCAAATTATGGATTGGATTGAAGGTCTAGGTGGGATGGAACGATAACCAAGATTTACTAATCAATTAGCTTAGAGACTATCATACAATTTCACCTTAGACAAATATTTGTATCATCTATAAAAGTGATATGATATATGTATGAAGCTATTAGTATATGAGAATGTGCGATGGTATAATTTGCAACCAATGTCATTGACCATATATGATTTGAAGATTCTGGTCCCTTCATCGAGTGCTTTGTGGGTGTGTACATTGAGTGCTTTGTTATATGGGTGGTGCAGGGAGAAAGTATACTCTTAGAGTGATGGCACTTTCGAGCAGAGTTCCACGACAGCTATGGGAGAGTTGAGGAGCTTAGAAGTAGATTGAGGGACGACTAGGGTAAATCCTTGGTAGGGGAAAGTGACAGCAAAGGAAAAAGGTAAAAATGAGAAATAAAAGGAGGATGGATAGGTCGAGGTTGGGGAGACAATGTAGAAACTACATAAAAAAATAAAGGGTGGAGTGGGATGACCAAGGTCGTGAGAGACCAAGTTGTACCAAGATATAAATAACGATGGTGGCTAGGAAAAGTAGGAGTGGATGGGAAAATGCTTATGTTGTGCACCTTCTATGAAAAAATAAAGTTACAACCACGATATAATCCAACAGGAATGATTGGGAAGGGAAAGACTGTTCTTTCAAAGAATGAGGTGGATATCTGGAGAATACTTCCATGGATTTAGATCGAGAGGATATAATGAAATAACGATGGATAGGATGAGGTAGAGATGGCTACTAGGGTTTGCAGCGATGAATTGAAAAAGGGTTTCTCGCAGAATGTGTAGTTTGAGCCTAGATTATAATGCATTTTTGTCTTAACGTGAAATGGAGGAAGGAGTGGCGTATAGGTACTTGTGGGTAGAGTGGGCGGAGTAAAAAGCAGTGGCGACTAGATTTGGGAAGAAGGGGAACTCTATGAAGAGGTTGGAACATATGGAAGCGAGTAAACTATGTATGCAATAAGAGAATGCGGAAATCTAAACAAATTGTGGTGGGATATGTGAATTTTAGAGAGAGAGATGAAAATGATCAGTAGGGAGGGAAGATAACAACATTCTAGATCCAATGGTGTCATGGGATGAGAAGAATGTTTTGTAGATGGAGCATAGGCTAGGGTAAAATGGGTTGAGGACTGCCAATATTTTTAGATTAAAATAAGTTTGAGAGGAACGAACACTCCAAGGTCAATCTAAATGGAAGCTAGAAATGGACTTGAGTGCAAGTAGGAAGAGAGATGGAGGAAGTGAAAGTATTGTAAGGAAAATGGTAGGAATGAACTAGATGAGACAGTAGCTGGTAAAACTTACAAGGAAATATATTTAGAGAACTGTGAATCGTGGTCCACAAAGAAGCAAGGAGAGGAATGAAATGGAATTGGAAACCTTGAAAAGGGTGTACTTAATTTGCAACAAACCTTTAATCGAGGATTTACGAGTAATTTTTTATGGTAGGTCATTGGTCTACTTTGACAAATTCCAAACAACCAATTATACAATCAGAAGAAATGATTCGAGAAAATCATTTTTTGAACAAATTTTACAGATAAAGAATGAATCTCTCAGAATAAGCAATTTGCAGCTTATTTGAATACTAATTACGGAATTGGGTGAAAACAACTGGCTTCTTCGGAGATGCAAAGGGTTCCTTGAGTTAGAAGACATGTTTTATTATCCAAATCATCTACCATATAATTTAGATCTCGAAGAATATGGAAATATGCGATGCCTTCAAAAAATTTCCGAATCGTCCAAATTCTGAGCAAAATTTGATTTAGGGAAGAATTATTTAATTGATCGGTTGAATTTAGAACCTTAATCAACATCTCAAAATCACCAAAAATCTATATTGAGTGGTATCCTTTCTCCTTTTCTATCTAACATTGCATGAGGATGTTGTAACATTCAGACTGGTTATTTAACATGAATCCCAGACCCCAACTAAAACTGGATTCAATCAATCTATTTGGAGAGAAAACCACACCCCCATCTACAAAGATCCCATAATTTCCCTTTGATGCACCATCAAAGAATATAGTCACCAAACAAGAACTCATCCATATTTGCTTAAAATCATCAGCACTACCATGAAAACGCCAGGGAGAACTGACAAGTTTAACGTAGGCCATTTTTCTCGTTCGTGTTGATGAGGGTCCCAGGTAAGATAAAAACGATGAGGGTAGAGTTGAAGAGGATGAAAGGCATCTTGCAAATTCAATAATTATAAATTTGATGTCGTTAGACAGGAGATGTGGGGTCCTAACCTAGTTTCCAAAGATCCAATTGTTCCTAGCAATCCATATTTTCCACCACGTGCATTTTGGAATTAGAATCCAAAGATTGAAATAATCAAAATATTTCTCACTATTTTGAGGACAACGCTTAATTCAGGAAAGAAAAAACGTGATGACAGAAGAAATGACTGGGAGAGAGATTTTAGAGCCGAGGAGAACAAGCTCCCATACCTTTTTAGCAAATACATAGTCTAATAAGAGATGATCTGTTGACTCAGCAGTTGAATTACATAATTAGCAGCGATACAGTCCAAAAAAACCACGTTTTAGCAAATTTTCTCTTGTCGGCATTTTATTGTGCGTAAGCAACCATGTGAAAATTTTTACCTTGGGAAGGAAGTTAGAGGACCAGACTGATTTCCAAGTAGTGGGGGACAGACTTGATGGAATTGGCTCTTGTAATTCAGAGAAAACCTTTTGTAGAAGAGTAATTTTTGGACCTGCCCCAGCCCCATTTTTATTTAACGGAGCAATGAACTGGAGCAAGACCTGATAGGAAGGAAAGAAAAGTAATTTTTTGAGAGCCTAGGTGAACTGGGAGCTCAGGAAGAGACCATCCTGCCCAGTTTCCAGTGCTATCCCATGAGCAAATATCCACCAAATGAAGAAAACATTTTTTAGATAACCAACTCTTGATCTCTTCTAGTAGAATGACAAAATAAAGAGGAGGGTTTCCTGATATTTTATCCTCCCAGAGAAGGATCCTCTTCCCATTTCTAGGGATTCTAAAGAGTTGTTGGTTGAATTCATCAATTCCTCTTCGAAAAGAGTTCCAGATAGTTGTTCCTGTGGGGGTGGTAGAAGTCAATAAATTTCTCAATGAGCATCCTTGAAGATATTTCATCCTAAAAATATTACTGGCAGGGTGGTTTTTATCCACTTATATCTGCCATATGAGTTTACCTCCCAATGAAAGATTGGCCAAACCAAGGTCATGGATTTGAAGTCCACCTTCTGAAATAGGCCTTTTAAGGATATCCCAGCTTACCAAATGCATCTTGTTTTGATTTCCTTTGTCGCCACTCCAGAGAAAATCTCTCGAAATTTTAGATATTTGAGGTGAAATGGACTTAGGAGAAAGCAACAACGAGGATTGAAATATGGGAAAAGATGAAAGTACTTCCTTATCAAAATCAGTTTTCCTGCCTTGGTTAACCACTGACCACCCCAATAAGCGATTTTGTATTTTAAATTAGTTATTACTTTGAGCCAGAGAGAAGGAGGGATTGCACCAAGAGTTAAAGGCAACCCCAAATAATTTATCTTCTCCCACTTATCAAATCCAAGGAAACCCAAGGAATTAACAAGTCTGAGGATAGCCGAATGATGTACATTCCAACCATACATGACACTTTTTTTGTTATTGATCAGAGCTCCTGAAATAAGACATAAATTTTGAAGGATTTCATTGAAGGCACATGAAATATTCAAAGAGGCCCCTACAAGAAGGATAGAATCGTAAGAAAAAAGGGCATGGTTTATTGGGTCCATAACCCTGGCAATTTTTATGCTCGGAATGTAACCACCTTTCTTATCAGCTGAATTTTTTATGCTGAGGGTTTCAACCATCAATATGTAAAGGAAGGGAGACATTAGGCATCCTTGGCGAAGACCTCTTGAAGCAAAAAAAATTTGTAGGTCTACCATTTACTAGGGGAGCGATCCAAGGCCTATCTGCGCAAGCTTTGATCAGATTCACAAACTTAGAACTGAATCCAAAATAAAGAATAACTTGAAATATAAAGGGGATTTTAACTCGATCGAAGGCATTTTTCATGTCCATTTTTATTATCATACCTTTCTCCTTCCTTTGGAAACTTGAGTGAAGAGCTTCTTGGACTTGGACTACATTATCGACTAAATGCCTACCTTTTACAAAACCTCCCTGAAGAGGAGAGATCAACTTGCCTAGAAAGAGCTTGAATATGTTGGCAAGCAGTTTGGCTAGTATCTTGTAAGAGGCGCTACAAAGAGAAATAGGACGAAATCTATCAAACGAAGAAGGATTCGCTTCTTTAGGAATAAGGGCCAGAAATGTAGAGTTCGTACACCCTCCCACCTTGGCTTTTTTTTTGGAAGGCTGTCACCATGCGGATCTTGGCTTGATGATGTTCTAGAAGAATTTATAAAATTGGAAGGAAAAACCATCTAGGCCAAGAGCTTTATCCGACTCCATTGCCCATATGACATCCAAAATTTCCTTTTCATAGAAAGGTCTCATTAGATTAACATTATCCTATGCACTGACAAGAGTACGGACATTTTCCAAAATTTTACAGACACTACTTCATCAGAGAGATCATATTTCTGAAATAGAAGATGAAAATGCTCACATGCAGGCTGCTTTAGGTGATCTTAACCTTTAATAATACCCCCCTCCCCAATGGAAATTTTTTAGATATGGTTTCTAGATAGTCTAGACCTACATTGGTGATGGAAGAAGGCAATGTTTTTATCCCTTTCCAACAACCATAAAATTCTAGACTTCAAACAAAGATACTCCTCCTCCTAGCGAAAAGAAAGAGTGGTTTTAGATTGAGAAAAGTGTTCCTAGGCAAGCTGAGACTTGGTAATTTCGACCTCTTCCATTCCTATTTGGATCTTTGAAAGCTCTCGCACTCTCTCTTGCCTTCTCGGGGTCGGATTCTGAAGAGGTTTTTTTACCCATCCTTTCAAAGAAATTTTAGTGTTCTTTAATTTATGTTCCCAAAAAAAACCAAGATATCCAACAACATACTAAGACCAAGCTTGATTTATAGTCTCCCAAAAACCGTCTCTCTCAATATAGAGGAAACTAAAACGAAATAGGATTGGGTCGAGGTCATCTTCTTTTTCAAAATTCAACGATATGGGGTGATGGTATGAAGAGAGCTTGGGCAGTATATTTGTTCATATGATGATTTTTCCATCCATGAATGAACTCTGAACCAAGAAACTGTCAATACGAGCAGCGATATTAGCAGATCCAACTCTATTGTTGGACCAAGTGTAACGTCCATTTTTGGGTTTGAAGTCATTAAGATCACTGACGTGGATCAACTTTTCCACCATTGCTTGAAAATAATCCTTTCCGCATACCCCACCTTTTTTCTCATTTGGAGATAAAGAGATATTGATATCTCCAATGACTATTATATTTGAAGGAGAATTAGTTTCAATGAAATCTGAAAGCGTTTCCCAGCATTCTTTTTTTTCTTTGAAATTAACAGGAACATAAAGGTTAAAGAGAGCCAAGGGAATCTTACTAAAGTTATGATAATGTTTAGTAAAAATCTAGTCGTGGGTGGAAAACCAACGATTAAGCTAAAAAATTTCAGCTCTTCAAAGAGTTGCAAGACCCCCAGATGTGCCTCTCGCACTGACATATTTTCCAGCATCCAAATTCCATTTGGTTTTACTTAATAGGAGTAAATCTTCCTCCTTGATCTTAGTCTCTTCAAGCAAGAGAATGTCAGAGGGAGCCATTTTCAATAATTCCTTAACTACTTCTTCTTTGGATAGATTCCCCAACCCCCTGTAGTTCCAAGAAATGGTATACATTATTTACCTAGGAGGGAGGGAGGGAGTAGAGGCTCCCTTGATGGGTCGAGTCCTCTTTCTTCTGCCAAACAACATTTAAATGGTGGATTGACTTCCCTGCATTTTTAGTCTGTCAGACTCATCTTCTCGAGCCTCATTTCTAGACTTTCTGCCAACCTTTTTCGAGAGTTGTTCAATGGAGTCTTCATCGGAGGAGCCAGAGCTATCAGTCGGCTTCTTTTTAGTTATGTCTACATAAGAGGGAGAAATCTTATCTCTTATTGGAGAATGGTCTTCCTCCAGAGATTCACCAACACGAGGCAGGTCTGTGATAGCTTCTCCAGCTTGTACCATACATCCTGAATTAACTATTAGGACAACATCCCGTTGTTCGAGTTGTTGCATCTCCCCTTCTTCAAGAATATGGACTTCACAAGGGCATAAGACTGCAAAATGATTAGAGGATGCTATGGGGTTTTCTACAGCTTTCTTTCCAGCAGCAAAGTCACCTTTCAAATTATTTCATTCTTTACCTTGATTTTAAGCATTCTAATTAGTATTTCCTGATTTATGAACTTGAGTCCATTGTTAATATTTCTCTTTTTTCAAGATCCTCTTCTATTTTTTTCTTGCAATTGTGGGCAAAATGTCCATAACCAGTGGTAGAACTGGCACTTGAAAGGAATTTGCTCGTAATCCAACTCCTGGATGTAATACCATTCAACTACTATTGGCTTGATCACCTCTGGCAGTCCAATAGCCAAATCAACTTCGACACATATTCTGGCACATGAATATTGATCTTTTTTTCTTCCCTATCTATGTATTTACCGAGCTTGTTGCTGATGGCTTCCAGGGAGTCTGAGTTCCATCAGTGTAAGGGTAAGTGAGGGAGTGTTACCCAGACAGGAATTACAAACGGAACATCTTGAGTAGGATCAAAATCCAGGGTCCATTTGTTCAGATAGAGGCCCTGAGGGCCCATGAAGTATGGACCATTTCAGAAGATGAGGTCACGGTCTTCAGTAGAGTCAAACACAAAGACATAGTATCCTCTACCAACAAAGTGGTTTCAAATTCCTTCGGAAACTAATGGCCTCTAGTTTCTCTAAAACCAGTCATCGATAGCATTAGGAGAAGGCCAAAGGCCAGGAAATTTCCCAATCATCCCGTGCTCATCAAGATTTAATGCCGATCTGCAAATCCAATCAGCAGAAAGCTCAACAGAGGGGATGTTCACCTTCTTCACAATTCTCTATGATGAACCACCTTTCCTCTTACCACAAGAAGCAACCAGACACTATAATGCTTCCAATTTAGGTGGATGAGGAGGAGGAAGGACCCCACCGACATCCATTGAAGAGAAGGATCAACTTGCCAGGATAAGAAAAGAAAAGAAAAAAAAAGAAATAACTGCAGATGCAAGCCCACTGAGCTAAAAAAACACCAACAGCCAGTAATACACAAAAATCAACAGCCAAGAACAACCACCCAACACAGAGCAAAAGAGCATGATGCAGCAATGCCAGATCTGACTAGCACGTAGAGAACTAGAGCCGAGGACTTGGGGTCTTGTTGGAGCAAATTTCTGCGACTTCCCCTAAAAATCCAACAAATATGATTCCTCGGCAATCTCCAATCAGAACTACAGAACCTCTCCAGTCTTGCAATCAAAATCCAAAGACGTTCAACAAACCACGAAAGCAAATAAAGGATCGAGCCTCCAACGTAAGAAAATTTTAAAAATCCTTCTTGGAGCGAAAAACCTCTCCAACATCATCCCCCAACCTTTTGATATATTTAAACTTTAGATTTATATTATGATTTTATGTTTCTTTCGATTCGTATTCTCTCACCTACAACATTACAGTAGATATCATAAATTAATATCTTAGTAGTGGTTAGTCAATCTTTGGTATTTAGTTATTTTGGTAGAATTGTTCATTGAACATTCTAAAATGAAAATTTCCTCAAACACTGCCTTGATTAGATTTTCAATTATAATAGATATCATATGCATTTATTGAATACACAATTTAATCTTTCTACTTCTCTTAATATTATATAATTCACACAATTATTATATATTTATAAATAAGATCATAATCACCTATATAACAAACCCTTGTTCTTTAAATAATAATTATATATAATCTCAATATTAATTATATGTTTTTTAAAATAATAATTAAATATCTTCTAAAAAAACATTTAACTTTTAATCTATTTTAAAAAAAATGAATTAAATATACTTGATAACTTCATGTACTTACATTTTAAATAATTCTTGATATAATTTTCTTACCAATTATTTAATATGCAATCTATGATATAGATTGCATATATTTTGGTTAAATATATCTGAATATTTAACAATTAAAAAACATATAGTCTCAAACTTTATTTTAGGAAAAAATTTCTAAAGTATAAACATATAAATTTAAACTCTTTATTAAAAAGGAATTTCTTAAACTATAAACATATAAATTCAAAATCTACATTTTTTATATTTTATGTTAAGAAAATAAGTAAATCTAAATATATAATCTAAAACTATATCTTAAAAAAAATTATATTTTATAAAAAAATCTATATTTAAAAAAAAATCTTAAATTATATATTATGAAAACAATTAAAACTATATTTTCAAAAAAAATATTATATTTTATGAAAAATCTATATTTAAAAATATTATATTTTCTTTTTTTCTTTGACTTCCTATTAAGTTGCATTTGAATTTGTGTATTTGTGCTTTTTGACATAGCTCTTCAGTTTTATTTATTAATTAATTCATTACATATTATTTACCCTGAATATGAACTCAATGGAACTTTGAAACCGTTATTTCTAGCCTCCTGCTTACAAAATTTATAGAAAGCAAACAAAATTTATAGAACGCAAAGTTTTAACATAGATAAAGATATAAAATGGAAAAAACATTAACGATACCATTAATGGTTGAAAAAAAACATTAAAAAAACATTAACGATACCATTAATGGTATCACTTCTCGAGGACTATCCATACTTCGACAGTCTCCATAAAATTATTCTTACTCTTTTTCTCTGTTTCCATGGGTTTACACCAACTTATACATCAACACGCTGACCTCTTCATAATTGTTCATAACTTTCGTTTCCATTTCCATTTGCTTTAGATTAAAAAGGGATATATACACAAGGAATGATGCAATACAATATGTAAGCTCTAATCATGTTTCCATGTTGATGTTGCAATTAGGTCAAAAATATTTTAAAGTTGGTTTTGTCAACCATCTCTTATAAGAAAAAATATTTCTAGTAAACCTGCGCATATATCTCATATATATTTTTAGGAAAGAAGATACGTAATTAATTGCAATGCTCAATGGTAGATAATTGCAGGTTTCTAAAATATTTGTTAACATACAATATGCCATAGCGGTTGCTGAATGATGCTTTTTTTATCTCATTTGCTACTGAAACAACAAAGTATTTATGGGATTTCTTCAATCAATGCGCCCTCCGCCTGAGCCTCCCATCAGTCCCTTAACCCTTACATTTGATTTTCATTTTGCGTCAGCTTCGGTTCGTTGTTGTTTGCAACCAACAGAACATTGACTCAATAGGAAATATGCCATCCCTCTCCTTTCCTTAGACTAAGGTTGATTGCGATACAAATTGTATATATAACACAATTATTACTCAAAAACTATAACAGTATATTTGTCTTACTCAAAAAAATATTGTATAGTTTGCATTCCATTTTACAGAGTTAATGCGCTCCAAGACATAGTGGTACAGATGTGTTGGAAATATTAATTAATGGTACATCAGTATCTGATGTCAGCGGCTAAATCTCTCTGTATCAGTTCACTCTTGTCTGTCAGTCTCACATGAGTGAAGAGTCCACCATTCCGCAACATAAACCAGCCTAATTAATTTTTGAAACTAAGTTTGTAGGTAGATAGTTATCACAGCCAATAGTGGCAACTCTGTAGATTCACTTAGAATCAATTTTCAGTTGCCTAATCAAGTTAGAAAAAGAAACCCTAGGTGAGAAAGAGAGAAAGAGAGAAATATGAGGGAGAGTGAAGTTGAAGCTCAAGCTTTTGTGTGTGATTCTGTGAGCCGACAAGTTTGGATCAGTTTGTATTACCTTTTGTTATTTCCGGACAAATTATATATTTCAAATAGTTTATGGTTGAATGCATGTTTTAGGTGCACATTCTTTCTAGAGTTACTTGTGTAAATGTTGTTTACAATTAGGGTTGAGTGAAAAACAAGAATCCATAAATTTCTCACCGAGGTTTTACAGTCCAAGTAAAACGTTCAAGGTCAAAGCCACAAGTTGTGGATTAAGTTCTGTCTAAGGTGGCAGGTTTTACTTCCACCATTTGTGGGTTACCGACAAGTCCACCACTTGTAAGTTACTGACAAGTAGTGGAAGTAAAACCTATCTTAAAATGGTTATGTATTGCATGCAATACATGTAACAATTTTTTTTCACCATAAGTAACTGGGTTAAAGTGGTTATAAAAGTCACTCAAATAAAACCAATGGAGGCTACATAATCTTTCATTCCAAAAAACAAAGATATAACAAGGTACCATCATCCACGATGCAGTTCTAAGCTAGTTGTGCATTTTGGGAAGCTTTCATTGACGAGTTTCATGGTGCTTATGAATTCCTGAAACGTCATTCTTTACAAAACCATACTATAATCCATGGGTTCAAATGGTTGTATTTGAATTTGTGCTTTCACGGATCACACAGAGGTTCAATGGATTATGTTCTGGGACAGGGGCCATGGTAATATAAAAGTTATTAATGGCAACAACTCTGAGATAAGTGTTACATTTGAATAATGGTCAGATATATTGACAACACATAATTTTAAGAAGTGAATTGGATATGCACTAGAGATAGGGAATCAAATATTTTATTTTATTTTGCAAGTAAAAGTGGTTTTTCACATTTACCAGCATAGATCCATTTAAAAGAAGATCTACTAAGCACCAAGAGGGATCAAATCTCTTAAGGTGCAAACCCTTTTTTAGAATGGAAATGTGTAATCTACTTTTTATGTTTTTAGTTTATCTAATTTATGTTATCTAAATAAATTTAATTAAATTTAAATTGATACTTTATTTTTATTAATATTTTCTTTTTTATAAAAGATACTTGTCAACTCTAGGATGAGCACAGAAGGAGTTACGCATCTCTCCCTTACTGGATTGTAGAATGCATCTCTTCAGTGCAATAAAAGTTCCATAGTTTTTATTATCATGATGGGTTGTAGAATGCATCTCTTCAGTGCAATAAAAGTTCCATAGTTTTTATATCACATGATAATAGCAATGGTCACTAAATTTTTTTCCATGAACGTGGCTTACCACTAAGGGTGTATTAGTATCAATTGTTAAATGAGACATATTTGTGAAAATCATTGATATTAAATGTGGGTAGAATATGCAAATCATGGACCGATGTTACACCTTTACAGATAAATTTGATTTAATTTAGTTTTATGTTTTAATAAATAATAATGTTCATTTACTTTACTTTTATGTTTTAATAAATGATTATTAGTCCCTGCCCTCGGGTTGGCAGGGACTCTATGAATCGCCTTGCCGCCGATTCTATTAACCTTGCACGGAAATCAAGTATTTTGCACAGAAAACAATTTTTTAACCAAAGTTTTATGTACATGTTGTTGTCAGCATTTATTTGGGGCTTATCTTGACCGCTATCTAGACCAATGACAATGTATATACTCTCATATCAACCAATACAAAATTTTGTGGTCTTATTTGGCCTCTTCCCGAAGCAACCGATGATGAAAAACAAGAATCTTGAGGTTTCTATTCTATGTTTGATAATCTATATTACAGCGTTCCAATTAATGCTAGATATTGCTCTAGCATTACTCTGTAAACATGAATTGTTTTAGAAATTAAAGCTACTAGTAAACAAAACTATAACATAAACTTGGCACATCATGTGAGACGTGCACAATTCTTAGTCTTTCACGGAGAACACATGTCTTGAAGCACTTGCCACATGTTTGGTAATCTAAGCAACTAGCATGCAGCCTTCTCAATCGAAGCAACTTACCTGGAGAAGAAAAGCATTGGTTCATCAACATAGGCTTCAATAGGTTTTCCAACAGAAACTGAGATGGGATCACAGAGTAATATGAGTTGCTAATACAGAAGAGTTCGAGTGCCCATCAAAAAATATTGTTTATCTAGCTGCATACGGCCACGGCAGGCTATTCGATCCACAATGGCACTGAAGTCCACGCTATTCGATCCACAATGGCACTGAAGTCCACTTCACCCTTCACTGCTACGAACTTCAATGGCGGGGATCTCATTCCATGGTGCACATCTCATTCCAGATAATGAGAGCATCATTATGCCCACGTTCTTCTCCATTACCAGTCATGATCATAAGCAGAATCTTGCAGGACATTACGAACAACGGCAGTTTATGGAGCCCATGGTATTGCACCAGCTTCACATTCGTCTAATCTCTATCTTTAGGGCTCTACAAACTATTTGCAATCCACTTCATATCCTCGACAGCAGCAGACTGTTATACATCCAGATTCAATCAAGATTCAGTCATGGATGCGTAATTCAACAAATGATGGAGTGACTATGGAGGGAAGGAGAGTTGAACAGCCGAGACAAATGAGCATCTTGCAGTATAATCAATATTTAAATCACAGAGAGCATGGATACACTGGGAGCAATAGAGCTATGGCCGGAGAAAGGCTTGCTGGGTCTGTGTATAATTTGTCATATGCTGAACAAGTATGGACTCCCAATAACACCGGTTCCATTCCCATTACTCAGCATATTTTCACCATATTTTCCTCAAAATCAATACTCTCTCCCATACGAGAGGATCATCAACACCAACAGCAACAGCAGTGGAATCGCAATAAACATGGCATATGTTAAACAACTCTACTCTCAAGGCGTAATGGGCAATGGTTTAGGAGAACGACCCGTAAGTCCACAGGACCACCGAGATATTGGAGAAATGGGGGAACCTAAAGACACTATAACAAATAGTAACAACAGCTACACCTCGATGAGTTTGCGAGATCTTCAACAACAACTGTGTGATCAAGGAATCGGAGGCACATGATACACAGGACCATGATTCAGGAACTCCGATATCCTGGAGGCGGCTCTCACAATTAATACACAAAAGGTTATTCATTTCAAAACCCTAATTTGGTCCCTTAATGTCTTATACATGTTGTGTTTGTATTCTTTAAGTAAGGCACCATCTCATCTTCAATTGCAATTGCAGAAGAAGAAGAAAAATATGGGTTTTACAGTAAAAGAAGAAATAAAAATGGTTGCAGAGAGTTACCATATGTTTGTATGTAGTGAGGCCAATGATAGGTTGACAAATACACAATGAAAACAGGTTTATATATTGATGTTTGTCTTTGTGTATAGAGACACTACTTTGAGTTATCGTCCTACAGTTAGCATGGTGATTATATTGGAGACTCTCGCCCTGGTTGGAACATAAATGTAAAGTGCTCCAATTAACTCGCAAGAGTGTAATCTTCACTAGGAATGATCTCACGATCCTTGCAAGGTTCCTACAACAAAATCCTTCACGATTCAACCAACTCAAGAGAGTTTATGGAAAGAAACAACAACAAAATATAATTAACCCGGCAGAATCGTATTAGCACGTTCATTCTGCCTGTTGATCTATACATTAACTTAGATATGATCTCTTTATACATTACTGAGGGACCAATTGAGACCTGAATGGATCTCCATTTAGAATTGAATACAATGCACTTGACACAACATCTGTGATTAACCTGTCATTAGTACTTATTTCAGAGCATCATACCTTCGGTATAATTATACAGGCACAAAAAAATGACAAAATGGAAAGTATCCCTGGCATAATTCAAAATCTATGGAGGCACATGCATCAAAGCAATAACATCTTACAAGTGTTTGAAGACCATTCTTCAAGCTTCCTAGAGGCTTCTTCTGGTTGCGACCAAGCCATTACGGTGTCAATATGTCCAGTGAAAGAACTACAAAACCCTTATAAGCTGCCCCATGATTAAATCTTATTAATGTTATTTATAATCCGCCCTGGGATTCACTTGATTTCAGGTGGAGTAGGATGAGTATCCAAAACCAAACTAAACAATATGTTTATGGTCTTAACAGTCCTATTCGGTCCGGCGGTAAGGTTCCTTGCTCATGCCCCTGTCCCGATCAATGCAACAGATCTCAATTAACAAATGCTGGTGTTGGTTAATCGCCCGAATAACTTTATCTTCATGTTCGTTCGACGCGAGTGTACTCACAGTCTTCTACATTTGGCACTATAGAATCGACGTCTTTACATTTGTCATTGACTTTGGCCTTCCTTCATGCCTTTTGTCATTTTCCATAATGGCTTTTGCGTGGTGCTTGTTATTCCCTCCAATATGCCACGTTATCGTTGTTAAGGTCGCAACGCATATATAATATCAACAAAATACAAGACTTTTTAATTTTAGATAGATATGACCATAATAACTGGCAATTGGGTAGCACGGACTTTTTTAACCAGATTTCCTGGTGCGAAGATAATTATGGATCCTGAATCCCGAGCCTGCTTCTTTATCTCATTTTCTGTACAGAATGGATTGGTTGTTGTCAGGATTGCTCTGATGGAGAGAGCGAGATGGATGCATGGAACAACGATCGAATTGGGAAAAAGCACTAGCACCACGTCACGTTTTCGAATCCCTAAGCCATACAGTCCCGCAACGATGGCTCTGACATTGTGGCGGAGGGCAGGAAAAGTTAGCGAGACGCCACTATAAGAATCTACCAAGGCAAACTACTAGATGTGTTGTTGTTATTGACAAAATATGGAAGTGGTGACGTCCAATTGTTGAGTATTAAGAGCAATGGGATTTCTTTTGTTGTAATAGATTCCACTCTCCATGTTGTAACCGCTCTTTGGATCCATAATCGCTCGCTCACTGCTGCTACCACTTTGATGATGCTATTCTTTTTTTCTCTGTATTCAAGATTTGATCTAGCTACGAGTTTCCAGATTTTCCTACATCTGTCACATGTGTTTTCTAATTTTTTCCAGCAGTAACGGTGATGTATGTTAATATAAAAGGAAATATATCCAAACTTGTTCCATTGAACAACCATCCACGCTGTATACATTTCATAGTTTACATTAACTTGACTCAATTCAATTACACAACACAAGCAAAAAGGATTTACTCAATAGACGTGTAGCTACGAATTATTTGAATCCCTCCCTGCTACTCTCGAAGCTACCAATTAATCCCTTGAATCCCCTGAATCGATTTTTAAAAACCCATTTGTGTTACTGTCAATCAATCTAAAGGCGTGCGGATAATAAAAGCTTAGTTCTAATCTGTATTAGTAAGGTACACATCCAAAGGTATAATAGCAAGCCAAGTTAAATTGGGCTTCCAAGCTCGCCTAGACATGCATCCAAGCAGCCGCACTTGTTTACTTAGCCATAATACCAAACCAAGGAGTTAATGAACAACTTAAATGATGTGCTTGATTTATTTGCATTCTCTTATAACTAGATCAATTTGATAGGTATATAAATATTATGGTTCTTGCCCCTTTTTGGATACAGATACTCCCCACTTCCTCTCGAGCGCGGTAAGTTCCAAGGCCGAAGATGTTGATGATAATTTCAAACCTTGAGAATTGGTGAAACTTAACTTGAATATACAAGCTAGAAGAGACTCTTTTCTATATTCAAGGTTAATCGCATGAAACTTAAGTGCCTAACGAGATCTTGGTAATGACTACAAACTCAAAGCCCTAACTACTAGAATTAGAACAAGTTGGATATAGCTAACAAAATTCGAACCCAAAGCCCTAAATACTAAAATTAGAACAAGTTTAACAATATTTGATTTACAAAAAAACGGTAAGACAAAAGATTGCACCACCTACAACACACTTTCCTTTACCACAATGGCTCAATGAGGTTTCCTCAACAAATCTATACAATATAACAATGCCACGATTATGAGTACCTTTACTTACAATCACGTTCTCGGTACCTTTACTTACAATCAACCAATTGCTTGGTTGCATAAGGCAGACGTTCTGGGTACCTTTACAATCAACCAATTGCTTGGTTGCATAAGGCAGGGACTTGCTTCCTTAGTAGCTTCCCTTGTTAAAAATTAGTTTCATCTAACATTTGTCATGGAACAACTTAGTCGATACTCCATTGATGTCGAATTCCATAACATGTAGGTTGATTCTCATCTTTACTATTCCTATTGACCTAGATTTCTCAATGGGTTAGTTTATTTGCAATGCATTCTCATCCATTATTCTTGCATCCCTTCCCTTTACCTCAATGGTCAAGTTGGTCCAAGAAAAAAAAATGGTATGACAAATTACACAACTTGTTAAAATGATCTATTATGTCTTTTCTATCTAGCTTTTGGTAGCTTCAACAAGAAGTTGAGTCTGTGAACATATTGAGCTATGCTAGCCACTTGAATGTTAAAATATATGTATTTCCTACTATATACAATTTGACATAAGTTGCACACCAAACTTAACTCCATACCTACACTTTCTTACTCCTAGTTCTGTTAAATGCAAAACATAGTAGAGTTTGCAATCCACATAACTCCACTCCACACATTTGTTATGTGTAACACCATCTTCAATATTTCTATTAAATGCATATATCCAACTTTCAAACAAACAGTCGCAACTACTTTAAATCCTTCCACAGTAAGGCCATCGCCACTTGCAATGGCACTTGGTTATAGAAATGATGGTAGTATTAAACCTATAGGGATAATACTTTGAGATTGGTTGATGGATAAGAATTAAAGAATAACTAGTCACAATAGTTCAATTTTGAAAATTTTGGACATTCCTAAAGATTAAGGAATGGAATTGAACTCTATATTTGCGAGAATGGTATAGTATTAAAAAGAAGATATCTCCTCCATATATACTTGTTGTAGTTGCCTTTTAACATTTATAGAAAACTTCCCGTGGGGGGCATAGCAAGTGGTAAAGTGGATTTGTTGAAATTGGTTGTAATGGGAAGGTCTAGTGTTCAAATCCCTCCCAAATTTACCCGTGCACCATGGTTCAGGCGCTGTGGATGCACCTAGGGGTATAGTGGTAGCGGGATTAGATCCCTAGATGATGTGTCACGCGAGTACCAGCCCATCCCCAGTTGTCGATTCCCCTAGTTACCAAAAAAATATATATATATAGAAAACAATAGCTCAATCTTTAGTGAATGAAACCTAATCATATAAGTTTTTTTACTATTTCCATTTGTCTAAAAGTAAAAGTAAGGATGGTATTAATTTCTTTAACTATAAAACAAATTTAGGAATCCCACTCTATAGACCCTAATGGAAACCTAAACCCGAACGGGTTAGCATTTACACGGAAGAGACCTATGGAACTTTTTTTTCAACAAAAATATGAAGACAATCGAAACCTTTTTTTTTTCAACACAAAGATAAAGCATTTTTACAAATCTGCACATTGCACTTGGTTTGATATCTACGTTAGGAATTTATGATTATGAGGGACATAATAAGGAAAATTGTTGACTTTTAATTTTCAATTCTTATATTATTTGTTCACATATTTACTCCTCTATCAATTCATGGATAAAAGTGTTTGGGTTAGAATTTATTTCTCAACGTTCAATGTTCAATCCAGAACAAGTGTTTTAATCAAACTAAATTGAGGCGACGATTTCAATTCTGAAACTTTATTCGTGCCTCACACCCTTGGAGCGACTTGATCACCTTTCATAATGTTCAATAGGAATTCCCACCATTATATCATATAGTGCACGATAAATTTAAGAAAATACAACCAATTACGGATTTTAGGTAAAGCATAAATGTAGTTTTCAATGACATGCTTTAATTCCTATAGCTGAGTCTCAATTATTTTATATATTATTACTCTTCTATTATTTTATATATTATTACTCTTCTCCTAAGAGGTATCTTATAGATATTATATTTTTTTTCCTTAGATGACCTGATATTGAAAGCTTACCAAATATCTTACATGGATCTTGATTAAGAATTCATACCACTATTGAGTGTTCACGTCACTTCTTTTACCAACATAACAATCGATATACATACATACAGAAAGAGAAGGAATAAGTGATTCTTGGATGCAGTTGTTCCACTCATGGTCTATTCCTATGTCATATGTTGTCGATGTGCAGTAAAAAACTAACTCTTGGATTTAAAATTTAAAATTACTATTTTATGATCTAAAGATGGATTTCATGCAAAAAGATATTCCTAGGCTTACATATTCTAAATGTGCAAGAATTCATCCTTTGTTTATCCAAAACCATTTGGGTCATTCTTAGTTTGCACTTCTCTAATGGTTATGTTTCCAATATCTTAAATTTGTTAACCCAAAAAATGAATAACTTTGCAACCCGATTCATAGGTGTTGGAGGTGTGGCCTTTATCCATCCCAAGTGAGGAATTAATTCATGGATTAATTCACTCAAAATACTTGGTATCATGATGAGTGGATAACCCTTCACCCTTCCTCTTTTATCACAAGCTTAAGGGGCAGCCTCATCCATAATGAATTAACCGGAACTAACAAAAGTTCCATTGATTTATATAAACTCCACTTACTTCCTTGATTTTATGCATGTATCTTAGTTCATTTATAGGGAGATTCATTAATGCTCAACCACTCACTTTATTTTTATTAGTTCCTTTTTGAATGCTTTTTATCAAATTTTGTTGGTATTTACATGTTCACTTAACTAAAATGCTAGGTTCACCCAAGTTCAACAATATACAGCATGCCTTCCCAATCGAAATATGTTAAAGAAATGTAATTGTGGAAGATATTGTATTTTGTGTAATTATTATTATTTCCCCTTATGGAGATGTTGTTCCTTTGATCAAGGATGTTATTGTTGTAATTGGTCATATAAAGTATTGAGATAAAACCTCTATTGTAAGTCGGTTCAGTAGTACCCACTAAAGTATTATTAAAATGGTATTTTGTGTCTCCCAAAGAAAGTTGGCCTTGATTGAGAGGAGAAGTCAGCTTTGTTTGGTTATTAGTGTTAGATTTTTATCATTTAAGCAATATGATCTTAGGATCTTATCTAAGAGAATAACATGCACAACAATCAATCACAAGAGACACAAAGATTTTACTTGGGGAAACCATCAAGGAGAAAACCCCGCAACTTCCTCAGAGATAGAATGAGTGCCAATGGCAACAGTAAAACCCAAAGACAGAAAAGATGATCTCCAATAGTTGTTCTCTCCCTCACTTGTGTGAGCACTTCCTCTCTCACTCATGTGCCCCAGTTGAGTGAGTGTGTGTGTAAAATAGAGAGGATCACTCTCTATTTATACTAATTTTTGACTTGACAATTATTTACCAGGGCCGACATCTCTAGGAGAGTCTAATAACCCTAGTGCCCCTCAACTGTGGGGACTTTTCCCTCTGATCAACAAGGAGCGTTAACCTTAACTCAATTGTGGGGACTATTGCCCCGACTTAAAATGGAGGGTTAACCTCAATGACTTTACATGACTTTATTATATTAATGACTCTCTCAATAGGAACATCGGGGTACAATGAAATACAATTGATTTTCCCGAAAGGAACATCGGGGTACAATATAAGATATACAAGTGAATACATTCCAAAGTTACAAATACATCAACACTCCCTCTTAATTAGGAAGGTATTCTCTTGACACAATTCATCAGCACAAGTCTTCTTCTCTAGATCATCATCAAAGCTGGATCATCATTGGATCATTATCAAAGCTAGATCATCATCAAAGCTAGATCATCACTGGATCATCATCATCACTACTTCCGCTATCTCGATCAACTGGTGCTATCTCTCAATTCTACTTGTCATAGGAAGTTCTACAGAGCCAACCCTTTTTCATGCTGGTTGTAGGCCTAGCCTCCATGTAGGTCTTCATCTTCTTCAACACTTATATCTGACCATGGTAGGAGCACATCCAACATCCATGTCAGAAAGGCCCACCCAACACTTACATTTGACCATGCGAGGAACACATCCAGTATACATGTCAGAAAGGCTTTGCACTTACATCTGACCATGCGAGGAACACATCCAGCATACATGTCAGAAAGGATCTGCACTTACATCTGACCATGCGAGGAACACATCCACATACATGTCAGAAAGGCTCTGCACTTACATTTGATCATGCGAGGAACACATCCAGCATACATGTCAGAAAGGCTCTGCACCTACATCTGACCATGCGAGGAACACATCCAGCATACATGTCAAAAAGGCTTTGGAACTCATCACTTCGCTTTGTAGGGAACCTTGATATGGAGAACACCAAGCTTCTCCCTGAAGTACTCAAACTTCACTCTGGCTAATGGCTTGGTCAACACATCAACTATATGTTCATCCATCGCAACATACTATAGCTTCATTGCTCCTCTCTGCACCATATCCTTGATATAGTGATATTTGATCTCGATATGCTTCGACTTGTCATGGAACACCGGGTTCTCCAACAACTTCACACAACTCTGGTTGTCACAATATATACAAGTAGCATCCAACTGGAGATCAAACAAATAAGATAGTAGCTTTCTTAGCCACACTGCCTCACAACTAACCGAACAAGCTGCGACATACTTTGCTTCAGCTGTACTTAGTGCCACGCAGGATTGCTTCCAGCTAAACCAAGAGATCACACTTGATCCCATATTGAAGCAACACCCCTAAGCGCTCTTCGTATCAATGGCACTTCCTGCCCAATCAGAATCAACATAACCCTCCAGGTTAATCTTCTGATTCACCTCATATGTGAGCCCATAATCAACTGTACCCTTTAGGTACCTCAAAATATGCTTTGCAGCAATCAAGTGAACATGTCTAGGATCTGTCAGGAACTGGCTCAATGTGTTCACAGTAAAGCAAATATCTGGTCTTGTATTTGTCAGGTACATCAAGGACCCAATCATCTGACTATACATCGTAGCATCAACCGACTCTAATGAAGTATCACTCAATAGATTCAGGTTCAATGCCATAGGTGTGGTCATGGCCTTGCAATCCATCATCTCGAACCTCTTCAGGATCTATGCTGCATACTTCCCTTTTCCCAAGGATATTCCATTTGCATTCTGCCACACTTCCATGCCTAGAAAGTAGTGCATCATACCCAAGTTCTTCATCTCAAACTGAGCATCAAGTCTCCTTCCTGAAACTTTAATGAGTTCCTCGTTTCTGTTAGGAACAAGTCATCGACATATAGCATGAGCATCACTGGTCTTCTGCCTTCAACCTTGAAGGAAAGGTTGGAATCTACTTTACTATCAGTAAGTCCTAGAGCCATCAGTAAGTTGTCCATCATGTCGTACCATGTCAAACCTTAGGATCTTCTACAGTCACTCCCTCTGAAGTGGAGCATCATTCTCCCTCTTCCTTTCATACTCTATGTATTATGTATTGGAGTGACAAGTAGCTTCTTATGCTACTAATATTCTATGTATCCATCTAGGGTCACTAGATACCAAGATCCTATATCTTGAACCTTTTTAAAATTTCTTCTCGCACCCATCTGTGAGTTTGTCATCCTCATCTTCAACCTTGTAGCAAAGGTTGTGATCTTCATCACTCTAGGTGATCTTCAAGCTCTTCTTGTATGTGTTATCCCATGAGTTCCTTCTAAGCTCATACAAGGCCTTCTTTAATTTTCACACATGAGTCTTCATGTCAAGTGTCTTAACTTCTAGTGGTTGCAAATGCCTCTTCGTAGTTTATTCCTTCTTTCTGTGAGAAGCTTCATTCTATGAATCTTGCCTTGTATCCCACGTACTTCTCTTTAGGTTGATACCGCATCTTAGAAATCATTCTTCTTGAACTGGTACTCTCCTTCCCTTTCTTCTTATCTACTTCTTCATAGCTGGAAGGCTCTGCATCAATGATGTCGCTCAATAGTGTCACATAACTACACTGTGTCTGAGACTTCTTTCTTTCTTTGAAAGTATCGTCATATTATTCTTCATCTTGGATTATTTCTCGAACTGTCGTCACTTGTTCTTCGGGAACAAGTCTCATCCTTGTTTTCTTGTAAAGGATTGTACGCAATCTTTCCTACAAGTCAAATGCATTAGTTGTATGGTTAGAAACATTTCATAAGGTATATTCATAATGAAAAAAAAATTGCATTAAGATATAATCATGCACAATATTCATCCATATCTTACGGAAACTTTCTAGATGCCTTCCATCTCTACCAGGACAACATTGAGATTGTGCACTAATCCAATATGTCAGCAAAGAGGTTTCATTCTAGATAAGTAGAAATGGAGAGTTGTATAGCACCATGAGCTACTTACCCATCACATGGATATTAGTAGTATACTGTCATTAAAGCAAGCATTCTATCATTCATAATACATCAACTGAATATAAACAAATGCATAACAAAACAATATCATGAAATGACGATTGAATACTTATGTTTATTTGTTTCGTCGATAGATTCCTTCTTTCAGCTTCATCATCTTCTTCATTCATAACAGCATCATTTCTTATCCAAATGCTCAAGATGGATAAGAGGTTCTTCAAGAATTGAGTTCTACATATTCGTTATCACTTGAGGGATCTTCTTTGAATCGTGAGCACTTGATCTTCAGTTTCTCCCATCTTCTCTTCTCTTATTATGTGTCGAGCTTCAACTTGTGTGTGCTCTTCCCAGAGTCTGTTGAAGGTAATCACTTTCTTCTGGCACACATTCCTCGAATGAATGAATCCCATGATCCTGGGAGGCCATTCAAGGTGGCTATAACAATTTCTGTATTTTCTACTTCTTCATCCACTGCTTCAAGTTGTTCTTTGATTTGAGAGACCCTTGTAAAGTATGACTGTATGGTCTTTGCATTATGGATCTTTACATTCTTCAACTGGTTTCTCAAAGTAATATTCTGATTTATGTTCTTCCCTTTAAATATATTGGTCAAGGAATCAAACATCTCTTTATGTTTCTTTAGGGAAGACACTTGCGGTATAAGATGATCCTCTCAGCCTTGACCAAGTTCTTCTTGTGTAAGGATTTAGCCTCATCTCCCTCTAGAACTGGGACCTCTCCACTTATGTAGGTGTCCAATTCATTTTATTCAAGAACCAATGAAATCCTATACTTCCATGCTTGGAATTTTTCAGCTTCACCAAGCTTGTCGTCAAGCCGGTGTGATTATTCATCTTAAAATGAGAACCTCAACTGTAAATAGCAAAAGATTAGATCTTACCGATTTGAGGTGTTCGTCCTGGTTCAGGATCTGGTTGATCTAGGGTTTGTTAGATAAACCCTAATTTTAAAAACTTGGAATCTCAAACTTCTGATTAGATATAAGTATAGACCTCTTCAAGGAGAGTTGTCCAATGTACTCCTTTTCTGAAAACAATGGAGGGAAGCTCCCGAAACAGGAAGCCCTAGTTTTCCAATTTCTTCTGCATAAATTCCTGATACTATTTCTATGGTATATTCAAAAGTGATGCTCCTCTATGTCTAATATTTTTTATTGAGGTAGCCTCGTCTGTCCTCTTTCCAACACCACATGTTTGAGCATAATTGGTTTCACCATTTGGGACTTATGAGAGTTTTCCCAAGGTGACTTCTTTCATGACTGTTCAGTATAGATAACTTGTACAGACTTCCACGTGTCACTGTTTCACCTTCGGGGTCTAAACCATTTACCACAAAAAATTCCGTGCTCTATCTATAACATCTTGCAAAATTTCATTTGGACCTTTGTAGCCCGAGATATAGCAATTCTCCCTAGGTGTCATCTTTAGGGATGAATCCTGGAAGAGGCTAGAACCATGATTTGGAGGAACCATATCTCCTAGAATATAGTGAATCTAAGGCTGAAATTTTTACACAGGGTACATCAAGATTTTATATTTGGCCTATGAAAATTTCATCCCATGAGAGTTCTCCGATCCCGAGATATAGTGAATGTACCAAAACTACTAGTTTTAGTATTTAAGGGTTTTTCACGCCCCGGGTCAAATTAGGGTTTGACTTTCCCAGAGTTTTACCCAACCAAAAATATCAACCTTGCTCTATAAATTTTGATTATGATGAGGAGATAAATCCTATTCTGGGCTCACTCAAAAATTCCTCTTCTGTGAAAATCCCTAATTTCCCGTAGCAAAAACTAAAAATCCTCGGAATCAAATTCTTTTTCGACAGAAAGATGCGCCCTTCAATGGAGAGTTAGCCTAGCCTCCTTTTGCTGATGGATTGTGGAGAGAGACCCAAAAATTAAGAAGCCCTAGCTTCTGTAGCTACACAATTTCTTCTTCTTGGGTTAGCTCTGATACCATGTTATATTTTTATCATTTAAGCAATATTATCTTACGATCTTATCTAAGATAATAACATGCTGGCAACAATCAATCACAAGAGACAAGAGACACAAATATTTTCCTCGGGAAAACCATAAAGGAGAAAACCCTGCAACCTCCTCAGAGATAGAATGAGCACCAATGACAACAGTAAAACCCAAATACAGAAAAGATGATATCCAATAGTTGTTCTCTCTCTCACTTGTGTGAGCACTTCCTCTCTCACTCATGCGCCCCAGTTGAGTGAGTGTGTGTGTAAAATAGAGAGGCTTACTCTCTATTTATACTAATTTCCAACTTGACAATTACTTATAGGGTTGACATCTCTAGGAGAGTCTAATAAACCTCATGCCCCTCAAATGTGGGGACTTTTCCCTCTGATCAACAAGGATGGTTAACCTTAACTTAATTGTGGGGACTATTACCCCGAATTACAATGGAAGGTTAACCTCGATGACTTTACATGACTTTATTATATTAATGACTCTCCTGATAGGAACATCGGGGTACAATGAAATACAATTGATTCTCCCGAAAGTAACATCGGGGTACAATATAAGATATACAAGTGAATACATTCCAAAGTTACAAATACATCAACAATTAGGATTCTTCACTACTCACTATAAACAGGGGAGACACCTCCCTCATTTGGACACGCTCAGAACTCAAGCAAGTTCGCTAGAGAGAGAAGGAGAATTCCATCTAGGACAGAGGAAGCGGTCAAGTCTTATTCCTGGTGTATTACAAGTTTTATTCTTGGGGTCTTACACTATACTTGTTTGAATTCTATATCGAGGAAGTTTTTTTGGGTTTTCTACCCATGTGGGTTTCCCAAGATAAATCTACGTGTTCTTTTGTGTGGTTTTGCTTGTCTTTCTTTCAATGATCCTTTTGCATATGTTTACGATTTGATCATACTAATGTTTTAATATATTAGATAACCATTAAATATTAACATGGTATCACAGCCACCCTGAAATAATTCCTAGTGCAACTGAAACACGGCTACAATTACAGCTACTCGAGATTAGGGTTTCATGGTTAAACACCCTAGAAGGCATAATTTGGTCATCTTGGAATTTTCACTATAATTTGAGTTTGGAGAAGGATCAGGAGTTAAAAATTTGACGGGATGAAGATGAATTATTGATGTAACTTATTTAATTATTTCATCCTCATATTCTCTTTGCATTAGGATATATGATCCCTCCAAACCATGGTTCCAACCTCTTCCAGAATTTAGTCTTAAACAGGTGACCTTGGGAGAATTGCTATATCTCGAACTAGGAATATCAAAATCTAATTTTGTAAGATGTTGAATATAGGGATGAGAATTTAGATTCTATGGTATGATTTCTAGACCCCAAAGTTGAAACAATGACACATGGCAATGTACAATTTCACTATACTAAACCAGTCCACAAACGGGTCACCTTGGAAACTTAGCATACGTTCCATTTGGTGAATCCCATATTGATATAACCTATGTGATTGGAAAGAATAAATATCAGGCTATGTCAATATGAATTTTCATAACTTCAAGAGAATAAATTTTGGAGATACATCATAATTAATACCAGACAATTTTGCAGAAGAAATTGAAGAAACTAGGGCATCATATATTTTCCAATTGTGTCCACAAATTTGGAAAAAGGAGTATGTTAATCATATTTCCTTGAGGAGGAACATATTTATGTCCAATAATATCTAAAATTCACTAATTTAAAAAAAATGGTCTCCATGTATAACCCTAGGTCGACCAGAATCAGTCTTCCAGAAAATCTTTGAAGCGAGATCCAATTGAAGCAATCTCTTGGTAAGTTCTATTATCTGTATTTCCATTTGATATTCTCACTTTATCATAATGATAAATGGTACCAAGCTTAAGGACAATCTTGAAAGAGCCAATAAATTTCAGGCGTGAAAGAAAAGAGTGTTTCTCATACATAAGAGTGTGACTTGGAGGACTATGTCAAAGAAGAAGTTGCAAATATAGAGGGAGATAAGGAAAAATCCAAGAATAAGAAGTACTTAGTCAAATCCAAGAGGATTATTTCCATCTCCATTGGATATCAAAAGTATCATCCTTGAAGAATCCAAAGGAGATGATCGATGCATTAACCAACTTGCACGAAGGAAAGAACATCAACAAGAAGATGGCCTTGAGAACTCAACTCAAGGATGTGAAGATGCAAATGTCAGAAATCTTTCAATCTCACTTCACAAAGGGTCTCCCAAATCAAGGAGCAACAAGAAGCTATTGGAGATAATGTCGAAGAAGAAGAAATGTATATCACAACCTTGAATGGTCTCTCAAGATCATGGGAATCACCCATTTAAGGATTTTGTTATAGAAGGAAGCTCACCTATGGGAGGAATGCACGAAAGAAGAAGCTTAAGAAGAAAATATGGTAGAATTTGACAATAAATCCCTAAGAACTCATGCCAAGAAGAGAAAAACAAGAAGGACTAGCATTCTCACAAAAATATTTCAGAAGAAGGACCTCTAGTAGGTCAGATGTTTCACTTATGATGAAAAAGGACACTTTGGAAAATAATGTTTCAAGAAGGAAGGATGGAAGGATGATATAATCGAGGAGTACCAATCATGAAGAATGATGTCTAGATGTGGTATAAAGACTTGAAAGGAAGTATGTAATGTCTTCCAAATGGATCTACTATATGAATCATGCAGTAGATGACATCATCAAGATATGCAAATCAAGGTTTGTGGGTTCTCTTGAAAATAGGGAGTCAATTATGGAGAGACATGCTCCATTGAATAGACACAATTCTTCATTGAAGCATAAGTTCATATCGAACAAATTTCAAGACTAGCCTTCAACTCTCTACAGAAATCCACAGGTGCACAAATTGAAGAAGGCATTGTACGAACTCAAAAGGCACACATGGGATAACACATATAGTTACATGATGAGCTTGAGGCTCACCTTGAGTGATGGAGATATAAACCTTTTCTACAAGGTTGAAGATGGAAGCCTACAAAGGACAAGAAGCTCATAGATGGGTGCAAGAGGAACTTTCAACAAAGTTCGAGATGGAGAATCTTGATATCTAGTGACCTTGAGAGATGACATAGATGGATATGAAAAAGATCAAGCAGTAGAGGATCGTACCTGTCACTCCAATACATAATGTCCCTAGGTAGAGAGTTAAATATGTAGAGGGAGGATGGTGCTATGCATCAAAGGGAGTGACTACAATATATCTTAGAATTTGAGAGTCTTGACATGATTCTCGATATTAGAGGTGTGGAAAAATCTAGAGGAGACTTTCCTTAGCCAAGGAAAATATGCAGTCAAATTTTTGAAGAGGTGCGAGATTTTGGGATATAGCTACACCGATGGCATAAAAATTGGAGCCACTATGTAATCCTACTTTAGAAATAGTTGATGTCATAGTCTACAGGTAGAATATTGTATTGTTGATATACTTGACGAGCACAAGGCAAAATACTTGCTTTGTGGTGAATACTTTGATCTAGTACATAGAGGAGTTAAGATGTGTTCACATGGTTGTGGAAAAGAATGTGGTGTGGTACCTGAAGGGTACAATTGAATAGGGACTCAGATATGAGAGAGACCAGAAGATATGCCTGCAGGGATATGATGACTCTAATTGGGTTGGAAATTCTATAGACAAAAAAAAGAGCACGTCATGGTATTGTAGAAAAGAGAACTAGTGCTTATCTCAATGCAATCGAGGATGAATATATTGTAGGTGAGAAGAAAGAAAGGAAATAATACTCAAGTGATGATGAATATGTACTTTGATTCAGAATAATTCGATCGATGAATACAAAGATCATACTCTTATCCATTTCAACAATGGATAAGAATAGATACATTTGAAGGGACACTCAGATTCAACACTAGTACACATGTCCTATGTAATTTATGGTGTAGAATACTTGCTCAGCTTTTCTGATCATGATCAAGATAGGAACAGGTCTTCAGAATTAGACGATGAAGTAGAGCACGTCGTAAAATACTCCAGTAATTCCTCCAAGGAGATAGAGATGTCTACCAAACAAACAAACATAAGTATTTGAATTGTCATTTCCTATATCTAGTTTCTTAAATGACATTGTTTAGTTGTGTACATATCTATATTGAAGGAAATGAACAGTATACTACTAATATGCATGTGATGGGTAAGTGGCCTATGGTGTTATCATGGGTGCTATAAAACATTCCATTGCTACTTATGTAGATTGAAACCTCTCGCTTACATGTTGGGAGTAGTGCACACTCTTAATAATGTCCTGGTATAGATGGAAGTCATCTAGAAAATTACATTATGTATATAGGATATGGATGAATGTTGTATTGGATAAAACTATTGCATGATTACATGACATATATATTTATGCATAATAATTTGTCATTGTGAATATTTTTTTAATATTATGAAATGTTTCTAATCATGCAACTGATGTATTTGACTTGTAGGAAGGATCGTATGCAATAACCTACAAGAGAAGAATGATGAAGTTGCGGATGCACAAGAAAAGAATGATGAAATTGTGGATGTACAAGAAAATGATGTTGAAGTTGTGTATGTACAAGAGAATAATGATGAATTTTTGGATGTAAAATGTCATGTCCCCGTTCCAATAGGTCTACTAGTTGACATTGTTTCACCCACCTACTGGTTCCCTAGGTTGGGGAGGAGGCATTAAATATTTCAATAAGGGAGATATAGGACCCAAGAGAACCTTAGTTTATAATTTACACATTAAATTGGGTCATACAAATAATAAATATGGAGAAAATAAAGTGGCATTGCTTCATAAGGACATTTGGAGTTCCATGGTGGCCTTGGGTGGCTAGATGCTTTCTTATACATGTCATGACTTAACCCCAAATTCGAAATCATGAGGGATGTAATGTTCTTGGAAGCTAAAGAGGCATCGAATGAAATATAATGATCCCAAGGATTCAAATGGGTGAGTATGAGTAACTCCCCATAGAAGAGGAAGAGTCTAGGAATAAACTAGGTGCCATGTGGAGCTAGATTCCCTGTGCTTTATGACAACAATCATGGAAGATTCTATGACAAGTTAGACCTTATTGTAGAAATGATTGCTGACATATGAAAAATATGACATTAAAGGGCTAAAAATAGCCACCAATAGGTCAAATTTGGGAGTTACAGGCAACCATTCGAATTTCATGGAAGATTAAGGGTTGAGGAGAAGGCCAAGTGGCATGGAGGTTACTAAACATCAAGGATGAGGTGGAGGAAGCCTATGGGAATAAATTTGAACTTGGAAGGAATTATAAGGGTTATAAAAATATGCGATGAGGAATGTAAATAGATTTTGATCATTTGTGAATTTTCCTTTGGCATTTGGAGAGCAATTGCTTGTCCTTTGCACGGTGAGTGCACACTTACCCTGCTAGTGAGCCAATTTCGAGAGAGTGAGATTCTCATCCAAGTTGGCCATGGGAGAGGCCATTCAAACCTCTCATTTGGAGCTTCAGAGAGTGTTTTATTGCAGATATGAGGATTTTGTTGTTCATGATCCATATTTCCTCCTATTCTCTCAATTTCTACTTCTAGATTTCCAAGTTTTTCCATGAAGGCACACTTGTGTGAATGGTGGTTGCACCACATTGAGTTCAGTTGATGCCCAAGAATGGGTGAATGATTCATGGATCTATAATATGTCTATGATATCCTCTGTGTTATCACCAACCTTGTAGTTTCCTATGTAAGGTGGATCTAGGATGGATGGTAGAGTGACAAGAAACTAAGGAGGTGGAACCAAGACTGTCTAGACTCCCAAATGGATGGTTTTCATGCCAATCAAGGAATCCTTCACTTTATGTTATCTAAGTCCAAGACAACAAAGGGGGAGACCCAGATCTACTCCTGACAGGAGAGATCAAACATGGACACCAGATTAGATCTAGTAGGCTTGAGGTACGTAAGGTGTAAGGTAATTGAAGACCCTAGATCTATGGGAGATGTTACCAGGTGTGTCAAGGTTTTGGATTTGGGTTATGGAAGTGTTAAGTTCGATCCAAAGTGGAACCAAGGTAACTTATGGGGTTGATACAAGATCTGGGGTTGAGGTACTAGAAACTGATGAAGATAACCATTGCCTTGGGAAACATAACTAATGCAGGGTGAGTAAGGTTAGAGCTGGGACTATCTAGTACCTAAGGGATAGACTCAATGAAATATGTGACAATGTCAAAGTACCCGAGTCATCAAAGAAAAGTCAACTTTCAAGGAAAAGAGGTCAAAAGAGGGCTAGTGCTAGGCTTGGAGATCGATGCCTTTTGGGCCTTAGGAAATGGAGTCAGTATCTGCACAGCCTTAGAGTGAAACCACTTGGGATATGCCCTAATCTATGGACCCAGAAAAGTGTTTGGCCCAAAAAATTCAGTTTACGGGGGAAACCAGTAGAAGGAGGGTTAGCGCTAGGGTTTGAAAGGACAGATCCTCAGATCTAGGACAAACTAAGAGGAATCAGCTTAGAATTGGAGGAGAAATAGGATGTGGATGACCTGATCTACAAACCCAAGTTGGAAAAATGCAAAAAAAATTAGATCCAGAAAAGTCAGAAAATTACTAGGAGTGCTAGGGTGTTGAAAGTCAGCGTCTCAGATCTAGGGCCACCTGGCAGTAACTAGCTCAGTGTTGGAGGTGTTTTGGAATGAGTAGGACCCAATATATGAAACCAAGTGATTATTTTTCAAAAAAAGTCAGATCTAGAAAAGTCAAAATTTCAGTGGGGGCGCTGGGGTTTAAACAGTCAATTTTTTAGATTTAGGGAAAACCACGCACTTTTTAGACAGCATTGAGGATGAATTGGTGAGAGGGATTCCTAATCTACAAAACCCAATAGTGGTTTTTCTAAATATCGAACGGTTCCTCGATTAAGTATTTCTTGGATTTTTTAAATATTTTGGAACTTTCAGTAAATTGAAGAAAAGCAGGTACAATGGATTGAGATCATGGAAGAAAAGAACCAACCTATAGATATTACCTGGAAAAACTTGTATATTCTTTGATAACAATGATCCCTGCCATCCTAATCAATTTGAGAAGCTTGAAGCGAGTTCTATGTCTAGTGTTTTCCCGAGGAAGTCAATGCACCCTCTCTCCTACACAACAACCGTCAACCATATCATATTTTCTATGACATGAGAAAGAAGCTATGTGCTGCAAAAAAATAGCAAGAATAAATCATAGGTCACCAAAACACTAATGAAAACTCCCTGATAAAAAACGAAGACAATCCAAGCGAGTTGAGGTCCCCCTGCAAAAACGCCCAAGCTGAAGTCGTCCTCCTGTAGACAAGAAAATGATCCCCAAAAAATATAAATCTCATAACAATTTCCCGAATGCTAGGAAGAAAAATAATTTCCAATCACCATATAAGAACATCAAATGCAAAGGAGATCCAAGAAAATATCCACAAGAAAAGTTTTTTATTATCCAGATCCAAGAACCAAAGACCCCTTACAAATGAGAAGCTCTCTCCTTTAAATAGAAATGAGATAACCAAAATCCTAACCACTTTCAAAATGAGTGGCTAATATTAAAAGATATAAATGTTCTAATCAATGGTTGAGATGAGCTCAACATACAATACATGGATCAATATAACCATAAAGTACCAAAGTGGACTAGACCACCCATAAAGAGGGTACCCCACTCAACACGAAATAAATGAAGCACATGGTGGGTCCATGCAGTGTTAACTAACTCCCTCTGGGTGCCCCATGGCACAATAAAATAATATAATATTCTAATTTTTTGACTTTGTGCCTCCTTGACGAAATCATGAGCCTCCCAAAAGCTCCAGAAAATAATATAAAAATGCCCAAAAAATAGGTGTGGGCCCAATCAGGTGCTGCAACTGCTGGGGAAGGTGTGGAGGACATCACACTCATCATCTTATCTCATCCCATGTCATTTTATTACCTCAGTATCCCAAATCTATTTCTTCAATAGCCATTTAATCATTTTTTAATCTGCCTCGAGAAACGTGAACCTGCCAAAACAACCTCCTAGGGTGCCCGCGTTGTCAAATTGAGCCCACTGGGATCTCTAGGATGGGGGTACTATGGTACAATCAAGTGGATACACCCCCTATGCCCCATACAATTCCCTAGGAGATCCAATAAAACATCTCCCTACTCAGACACATCATCCAATGAAGCAAAACTGCATCAGAAGGGTAAAATGAGTCTGATCATCTCTGCAAGTGGCCGAAACTGAAAATAAGTTATATCACTAGAATCAGAGAGTCCAAATACATCTAGGGTGCATACTCATACCCTTTCCAAGTCTCTTCCTCATCATCAACAATATCCAATAGACAATATATTCACCTGTAAATGACCAGATACCAATAATATAACTCAGACTATCATCCATCTGCTGCAAGTGTTACAAGGCTAAGACATGCTCTACAAATAATTTAAGTAACAATCATAACAAGTAGCAGTCACCTCACTAAAAATACATCAACCAAATACATATATAAGGTTTTATTTATTATTACTCAGACCAGACTTTCAGGACTATACTCACTTCATAGTTGTAGTCAATTTGCTAGTGAAGGGTGAAAGCTGAAATTGACAAGGCTAGGGAAAAGGATGACTACCAACTTAACATCATGACACTTTGGATATGGAAGGGGATACTCACTATAACCACATGCCAGACAAACAACAACACAGGAAATGACAGTGCCTCTCAAATGGTTGAGTTGTTTAGAGAGTGCTTATTCAACTAAGGCATCATGTCTACATCAAGTTTGATCCAGGTTCATTAGGACCATTAATTTTATTTCCATGGCCTTTTTGTCCTATATTACCTTTTGGGGACTTCACCGGTGCTTAAAAGCACAGCTAACTGCAGGTTTCATCTAGGACATATTCAAATTTATAGGGTCAACAATATTTGGATATAGCATATATTTAACCATTGCTTTTGGGACCTTTTCTTATACCATTCACGGAGTATTTTAGCATTTCATTGCTCTTTCCCTTTTCTTGTATATGTTAAGAAACACATTTTAGAATTTACATTTTCCATGGGCGCATATATAAACATTTCCAATACAAGTAGTACATGAGCTTTGAGTTTTATCCAACAACATCTCAAGTGACTAGGGGGGAGTTCTGCATAGTGCCAAACATCAAGACAACTGACCAGAATGATTTAGCCATACAATCCAACTCACCAAAGGCAAGTTCTATCACCAACTCAAAGCTGAGACACACTATAAACAGGGAGGTTTTTCCAACAAAGGTTCTAGTGGGGAAAGGTCCTCCATGCCATAAGTCAAGTAGTAAGTCGGGTTAAAAACAAAAGTAGAAGTTAATGGATGGGTGGAGACAGTGAAAGATGAAGCCAACACTAGGAAGCCAAAGAATGGTGGGAATGACTAACTCTATTATCCCTAGGGAGGGTAAAACCAATGAGTATAGATCAGGAACTTCCAATTCTAAGTAGGGACACCAATACATAATACAAATACATCCAAGTCCATATATTTATGACCGCCAGATCATGACACTAAATGCTAGTATATGTCACAAAGATGAGTATAAGAGAAATGATAACTGTAGCAGGGATTTCTCCTTGCTACAGGGGCAGGAATGGCTCCCTTCCGTCTATAGGACGGAAGGGTAGGTTCCTGCGTGTGGAAAATGCAGAAAAGAAACTGAACATAACGGAAAGAAAATGACAGAAAGAAAATGGCCGTGAGCCCCTCCGCAAACAAGGTTAGGGCTTCACCTTAGCTACCTGCAAAACATGTTAGAGATCAAACCTGCAAACAAATAATGGTCAGAAAACAACTAAAATAGCAAAGCAAGCACATAAACAAAACTAGAATACACCTCTCCTTTGGTGAAATGGGCCACCATGCCCTAGCTGGAAGAAGCACCTCCCTATCTCACTCAGCAATGGAGGAGCTATGGCTCAATGGGGAAGATGAGTGGAAGAGAGGGGGATGTGGGTGGCTTGAGAGGCAAAGAGTCTCAAGGCATCCACGGGTAGCATAACAGTATGCAAGAGAGGAGTTGTTTGAGAGTGACCCCCCACCCTCCTTTTATAGATTTTTTTTGGGGTTTTAGGGTTTTAATCCCTTGGTCCGGGATTTAGCCCCTTCCGCCCTAACTTTAGATCCTTTTAGGTTTTTAGGCTCCTTTGAGGGGTTTTAGCCCCTAGGAGAGTTATTTAGGCTCCTTTTTGGGGATTCTAAGCCCTTTTATTCATTCTTAAGCCTTTTTGAGGGTGTGGGGGTCTAATGGGGTGTTACGAGGGTCGTGAATGGGTGTCCCTGGGTGGTGTAGGCCATATAGAGTTGAGTGAGGGATTTTTTGGGTTAACAGATTGCCCCTTGATGTGTGAGGGTAGGAGCTCATCGTATGGCTGATGGACATCATAGGATTTGCTGCGTAGAGGTGGTGCTTCCAGGGCTGGGGCATGGTGGCTTTTGGTTTTTGTATTAATATGGTTCCCATCAATGGGTGAGATACAAATAATGTGTGACATGTATATGGACGAGGCGGGCATTCCCATGCTCATGACAATGTCAAAAGAATAATTTGATCTATGCTCTAAAATACAAGAGCCGATCATATACAACTGATGATACAATAATGGTTGCCTCAATGTGAGGTTGAATACAATACTAATCTGGCACATTGGACCCATGGCATTCTCATGGAATGCTATATATTCATGACTGATGGTCTGCTGGATCTGGAATGGTACATAGCTATATGGACTCGTTGATTGAGAGTCAGAGTCTCTGTGCTACAAGTATGCTGCATCAATCATAAATTTATATAGAAGCACTGTTGGGGCTTCTGAACACTGTCTCCAACGCAACCCGAAAATCACAAGGGACATAACTTGTTTAGGTCCCCCGAGTAGACTCATCAATGTGCTAGAGTCAGGTGACATCCAGGGTCTTCGACCAAGTACTGTGCGGACCAAACCCTGTACGAATCTCAACGGTGCGATGATGTGGTTGGAGTCGAGCACATGAGAAACAACCATCTCGAGAGGCACTAAGGACTCCTCTCAAGTGGTCCAAGGAACTCATCAATGAGGTTAATGAAAATAGGATACAGGGACCTCTGGGTCTATCCTCTAGAATATGTGTTTTATCGTCGACAGAGGGAGACCTACCCCTAGTCAAGGAAATGGTGTTTCCTTGACCAAAAGTGCGAGGGAGATAACTGAAAGGTGTGATACAATCTGCGGACTGACCCACTAAATGGGGGGGGGGGGGGGGAGGGAAAGAATTGAACAGGGGTAGCGGGAGTGTGGTAGACTCAAACTTCCTTTGTTCAGAGTATGACGGTAGGGCGGACCAGGCAGCAAATGAAGATGACTCATGGGAATGGGATCATAGCTGTAATACTGGGAATGTCACTACGAATGGGAAATACTTGGAGGAGGTAGACACTTTTGATATTGATGGGATCCAAGGAAGAAACATTACAGAGTACTCTGAACAAAGGAAACCCAATGTGGGAATGCTGCCAAACTATTTTCTGTGGGGTGGTGTCTAGGGACACCGTTGTGGTACGATCTCATGGATTTTTAGCAAGCCCGAGAAGGTAAATGCTCGATGGTGCTTTCAATTTTAGAGAGTCTAAAAGCATGAAGAAGACTCCAGTGGGGGCTCTTTTTCGTTGGTAGTCTCCTGTGCCCGAAAAAGGATAAAAGTATACATAGGAGAGATCGTCCATCCTATAGAGGATGAGAGACTTCTTTACCGCTATTAGTCCAATCAGGCCGAAAAAGGTTAAACCTATACTGATTGGACAGTCATTCAGATACTTTTATGAGCATGAACGAAACCAAGTTTGCTCAACAATCTTTTCTTGATGAGAAGGCTGGAAAAGAGCTTAACGACAACCCGTGGTGAGATTTTTCATGAGGTGCGGCCCCTCTGCCCGAGAAAGCATAAAAGTATGCAGAGGTGAACGGTCTTGGCTTGAATACGCCAAGGTGTCCTTTTAAATTGATGGTCTACATGGTCTACAAAAGGATGTAAACAAGACGATGTAGATGCCCTTTCCTATACTTTAGCAAGCGGAAAAGGAGGCAGCTGCGCTCGGCTATATTTTCATTGTTTTAAGGAGTCAAAAAAGAGCTTAAATGAAACTCCAGTACGGTCAACCGATTGTGGTGGCACAGGCGGTGCCCCATGTCGGGACGATGGACAGTGGCCCGAAGGTCATCCGCGCAGTATGGACGGAGCAGAAGGCTCGTGAGTCGGTGCGGCAGAGGCACGCAAACCGAGGTTGATCTCGGACAAAGGTCAGGAGAGAGTGTGTGAGTTGCGATGGATGGACTTGACTACATGTGATGTGAGTGCAAGTCCGGGGGCACTTATATGCCAAATACGTGCAAGAAAAATAAATTGTTTTATGGACAATGGTCCAGAGATCTGCATAAGGTGCGGTGGATGGAAAAGACAACTATGTGTTAAAATACAAAACAAAACTAAGAAATGGTAACCCTTAACGGGCGATGGCCCGAAAACCCCCATGAGTAGCGGTAGGAAATAGTGATATAAGTACAGGTCCACCGACACTTACATCACCATGCTGTGGCTCGTAGATCAAGGTAGTTTCTGGGAAACGGTCTCGAAATTTATTTGTTAAACATGAGATGGTGGTCTCATTAAGAGATAGAGGGAAGAAAGTTGAGTCCGGAGGTGTGAAAGGTGTCTCAAACAAGCTTCGAGTGACTTTGGATTAGTAGCTAATGGTGTTGCCCTTGACTTGTGGTAAAAACGTTGAAAAACAAGAAAAGAAAACGAAGCGACTCATTGGTGAGGTTAAGCATAAAATCTCTTGAGGTAGAGGCCGTTGCGCGGCTTCTTCAAGAGTCGACCATCTGAGTCAGTGAAGAGGTATTCCCCATTGCTGATATGAAGGTCATTGGCAAGGCAGGGTGACAGAATCTAGTATTTTATGGGAAGAACCGATTCCACACTATGGTTTAAAGTGAATGGGGTAAAGCCGAAGGTGGTCTTACATATATCTCTGTCATCGTGTAAGTGGTTCCAGGATAGATCAGGTGGATCTTCCATAGCCGACGAGATGAAAGGGAAACTGGTGCTAGATATCATGAAAATGGTATTTGTTGTGGCTTTGGTTGCCTTGCCCCTAGTCCCCCTGGAGACGAGAGGATTCTTTGATGGACCTGGAGGTAGGTGCAACATTAATCTCAATTGGATGGACATGAGTCAACACATCCTAGGGCCTTAGAGATAGGGTAGGTGGTTCAAGGTACCACACGGGATCTCCTAGTGTGAAATCCTATATATTTCAGGTCACTCAGGAAGACTTACTCACGATCCCAGATGGTAGGAAAAGGAAAAGGAAAAGAAAAACTAAAAGGATCATGTTGATCAGGAATGAACCCCACTATTTCCCTAGTAACTGAGTTTGCGGCTGTGGCTGGGGTTGCGACTGCGGAAACAACGGAAGAGACAGGTCTGATGGACTGTCGTTGGAGGTGGAGACGAGCGAGTCAATTGAACTAGACATCATGTAAATGGAGATGGTGTCTAAAGAAGGAGGTGGGGGTGAACTTCTTTGATCAAGGTGATCTTAGACTCAAGGGAATGTTGAAGGAGGTCAGCTAATGTGATTCGAAACTCGGGCAAGTCTTGGAAATGGTGAGAGTAGTGTCCATACAATCCACAAAGGGAGCAAGCATGGTTTGTTCTCAACTCCTTGTTTCTGACTATTGACGCGGTTGGGATTTTGACCACGGGGATTTTTTCATTTGTATCCATGGCATCCAAATGTGCACAGATCATTGGGATTTCAGGGCAATTCTGAGTTGGACGGCCCTGTTGTTCATAGACGGTGCAAGGTGGGATTTTCCAGGGTTCTGTAGTAGCTTTGGCATTCTTGCCCCTGGCCCTTTTGGGGTGGAGTGGTGCGGGTGTGGGTGCGATGGTTGGTTTTTGTGGACTGGGTGGGGGATGAGACTTGAAAACAATAGGTTGCACCGGGGTTAAGACAACCTAGGGCATTGGTGGTGGAGCTGGTGGATCTAGATACCACACCGAAATTCCCAATGTAAAGTTGGGTAGGCTTAAGGTGGCTATTACCGGCTTGCTCATGACACTAGGAGGGGGGAAGAGGAAGGGAATCATATGGACTGGAGATGAGCCCAGATAACTCCCTGATGGTTGCATGTGGGGATGCGGTTGTGGTTGCCGCTACACGTAATGCTGCTGCTGCGGGTGATGTTGTGGCTTATGTTGGTGTTGCGGCTACAGACGGTGTTGTGGTTGGGTTTGGGGCTGTGGTTGCGCTTGTTGTTTGGGTGCAACGGTGCTAGATGAGACCATGCACAAGTATGCAGTCTCATTTTGTGCCGGTGGTGGTGACACTAAGGGGAAATGAGTCGTCATGGTGGTATCGACAAACAACCCAGGGCCCACATTCAACAATGGGCAAGCTCACGTGTTGTCAACCATAGTGTTGATTGAAGGGGCGACATGGGCATGTGTGGTCATCCCTTGTGGCTCAATGGTGGTGATGGTAGGGATAACTATGGCGGGTGTCGTTAACCCTTGCGGATCATGATAAGTGAGTTGATCAACCGTCACGATCTTCCCTTCATGGGGGAACATCATGAGAGAGAAGACAGTTGATGCGACCTCTCTCATGGTGTACATATAACTTCTTCCGAGGAGAAGGTTATAGTCCAGTTGAGCGTTGATGACCTCTATGTCAATCAACACTATCTTCCCGGCTAATGTGATGGGGACATGGGGAAGAATTCCTTGGGCTTTAGTGGGATGGCCATCATAAGCCCGCAGAGTTGTGGAGGATGGTTTCAGAATTGGTGATCCAAGTTTCTGCCAAACCAGGGTGGACATAACGCACGTGGATGCCCCCTCATCCACTATGCATCAGTGCATGACCAGATTCCAGATAGACACCTGGATTTGGAAGGAAATGGTGGATTCCATGCGTGGTTCTCCATTCTCCGTGTCGAATGTGATCAACTTGGAGTCGGAGGGGTCTACGGCCCCAAGGGAGGCTAGTAATGCTTTTCGCTGCGTTTGGCACGTTTTGAGTACGTCGAGAGCAGACATGGCCATTGGTGTTTGGGCCAAATCATCCACAATGCTATAGCTGACTGCAGCTCTAGCCGTGGCATTATTGGCCACTCGACGTATGGGGGGACAGGGGAAAGGGGGTAACTGAAGAGATGCATTGACCGATTTGGACGTAGATGTCGCTGATGTGTCAGCGGGTTCGGTGGTGGTTCCATACTAATTCCGTCTGGGTTGCAGGTTGACCTCTTTAGTCATCATGGCTAGCAGGTGGTGGATACCTGTTTCGGCCGTGGGAGGTTCCCCCAGAGCGTTGGGATTGGCTTGGGGAGGGGGTTCGGTTGCCACCAACCCTTGGACTGGTAGCAGGTTTTGAAGCACCATAAGAGGAGGTCCTTGTGGTGCCGAGTTGGGTTGGGCTTGGTTTGTTGCGTTGGCAGCCTGTTAGGCCTCATTCTAAATGGCCTGCTTAGTGCAACCCATGAGGGGACACTCGAATGTGTAGTGCCTGTAGACCTCATAGAGTGTGCACGGTTGGTTTGTGCGCAATGGGGCATTGCATCTTGGTGCATTTGGTCGTGGGGGGTTTTGGGCGGGTTGGTTTGCGGCGGCATTGTTGGGAGGGTTTGGTTGTTGACCGCCTCCCTGCGGTTGGTTATTGGCTTGGTTCTGGGGCCTATTATTTCTATCTTTCCCTTGTTGATTATTGGGGGTAGGCTAGTTGAGACGGTTTTGTTGTGCGAACACTTGTCCCAATGGAGCAGGTGGAGCAGGGGCAAGGGCTTGAACTGGTTGAAGTTGTGGTGCATAGTAGATTTGTGGGGGTGGTGGTGCCACAAATGTGGGCATTTTCCCCGTGTACTGTTGTGTTGGCCAAGCCATGGCCTAAGCCTGCTGCAGTGGTGTAGGTTGTGCGTATGAAGTTGTTGCTCCGGACTGGGACATCATTCTTGCATAGTCCAGAGTTTGGTTCTGGTAAGCAACACTAGCAGTATTGCTTGGTTGTGGTGGAGCTACATGTGGTGTCGGACGGTGCTGTGGCTATTGGGAGACTGCGCCTATGATGCCATCTGTAGCATGGGATGCCCTTGGTGCATCCTGGTAGGAGGTACCTAGACGGGGAGCGTCTGGAATGTCGGTGTACAAGTATCCAGACTGAGCGTAGATCAGGTCAAACTATTGGGATTTTAGTATGGCCTCTTCTTTGGATTGGGGACATTCGGATGCGACATCCTTTTCTATGGGTGGGAGTAAGGTTTTTAGAAACCAATCCAAGAATATCCTGTCGTTAAGTTGGATTTTACATAAACTACGACGTCACCACCACTCATGGATGTGGTCGGTTATATGTGCCGCAATGCTCTGGTGGCAGGATAACAGGATCTCCACCCCTTCGTCATATCTGACGGGGAGTTGTAAATACTGCAGGAACATGAAAGCTAGGGAGTTGAAATCTAGGTACTTGGCTTGCAGTAGCTCAATGTACCATTTGGCTGCCGCACTTGTGAGGGTGCGTTGGAACAGTCTTAGCCTAATCGAGTCGTCTACGATGCTGTTTGACGAGCACCATAGATGGAATGTCATGATGTGGTTTTGGGGACATTCCCCTACCTTGCCTTCAAACTTGGGAATGTCTGATGGCAGCTTGGTTGGCATGGGTGGCCAGAAATATTGGTGGCGGATGGGATTGTTTGTTAACTGAGCCAAATCAGGCAGGTTAAGACGAGCCATGAAAGGCAGGTTTAACCCCAGGTTGATGTGGGATGGGGAAGGTATGGTGGTGGGGTTTGTAGGTGCATAATGTGCGTGCATAGTTGGGGGTGCTGGTGGTGCCATTGTAGATGGGCCAATGCCCCCAAGTGTGGTGTGCGGGGCAGTGTGGATGGACGGGCCACTGCCCCCATGTGTGACAAGAGGGGTAGTGTATATGGAAGGGGAACTTCCCCCCTGTGTGATAGGAGGGGTAGTGTATATGGAAGGTCCACTGCCCGCAAGTGTTGCAGGTGGGACAGCTTGAGATGGGTGGTGGTAACTGACTGATGACAGTTTGCATGACCATGCTGGGGCCACCTGCAGGGTTGTTGGTGATAATTTGTGGTGTGGACATGGGTCCACTAGCTATGGCTATGCCAGAAAATGGATCTAGTTTGGCACCAGCCATGCGGCTTGATGGTGCAGTATGCAAATCTGGTTCAGAGTGATATGGGTCTGAATCTGAATTAGAGGCTGTGTGGCCTTCTGATGGTGTGGGAGATCATCGAGAATGGTCTCGACGGTGTCGATTCAGTGTTCCGAATTGTGGTGGTTCGCCTCTTAGGCGTGAGGAGGAGCATGGGGGATCAATTTTGTTAGATTTTTATCAAACTGGTGGGAATGATTTTTGGACCCCGGTTTTAATGGCTTTCGATTGGTTGTAGGTGGTCACTTGGCCACCAAGACTGCTAGAAGATAATTCTTGGATTTTTCCTCATGGGCATTTCTACTCAATCAGTGGGGGTTGTTTCCCATTTCGCTTGGCAATTCCTCTCAGCAGCCAGCTACTTTGGGGTTTTCGTGCTACTCCTCACAATGAGTTTCTGGGTTGAGCCCAAGTACTTCCCATGGTTAAGGCATTCAGGGAATTATGTCCTCAAAGACTACATATTTTTTGAAGTTAGTGTAAATTGATAAATTTTCAGGGCTCTCAGCGTCATGAACTGAGTTGGGTTGATTACGTGGTATGGTGTATATGTTTTTCTGTCTTTTTGTTATCAGGTGGCTGCAAGTGGTTTATGAATATGTCATAGAGTTCATATCATTGTGTGTACAAGCAGTAAATAAACAAAACTTTGTAAATAGATACAATTTTTTACCTTGAATGTGACAACCTAACTAGGTGACTACCTTACACCTATATTATTCTTTGACCAAGGGAAGGTGTTGGGATCTCAACACAATGGTACTAGGCCCATCTGTAGATCCATAGGTCACCTCCTGGATGCAAGGTTGGTCAACAGGGAGGACTCTTAGCGCCGTGATAAGCCCTCCTTCTCTATCCCCTCTACCTTCCACGTCATCTGTTTTTAATGGTTTAGAACAATATTCAGTGAAGGGCCTATGACTATACAAGTTGTTCCCTTCGTCATATCCCAGAATACCCCGAAGGGTGATGACTGGGTAGAGGAGGAAGGGTAAGCAAGACTATTAATATTATGTCAATTTTAGTTAAGCTACATTCATTAAGCTATTAAAAATTGTTTTGAATTTACACTTTGTTTGTACATGAAATTGCAGTAAATTAAAACAGAAATAGAAATAGAACTACTGTGTTGGACAGAGGCAGCTGAGCCACACTGACAGCCCCTAATAAACTGAAAATTAACCACTAATTGATAGACCGCACGTTTCGGGTCAAATTTAGCGAGGGAGTCACAAATTTTTTCCAGAAACAGGCGAGGGGGTCACACAGATTTCACAGATAGAAGTGGTCTGCCTTTCTGAATAAAGTCATGCCTTTCGGGGGAAAAAGGGTGACCTGGTCGTTTCTGTGAGGCCTAAAAGAGTGACCTCATACCCTGTTCAGGCCCGATAAGTGCGACCTGCCCTGGATTTGGGGTTTTTCTGATCCTGAGTCAGATCCAACCGACAGTAACCTGTACTGTCGCCAAACAGACTTGGATTTTCCTTACATAGGCTTCGGTAATAATAAAAAATCAATTTAAACAATATTTAACCTAGATCTGACAAGAAAATTTAAAAACTAGGCCATAAACTGAAAAAAACTTGAAATTTCAAAAAACAGAACCAGGGATCCTATGGGATCGACCTGGTATGGTCACCAGTTCTGTAGCAGTGATTTTTCCTTGATATAGGGGTAGGAATGGCTCCCTTCCGTCTATAGGATGGAAGGGTAGGTTCCTACGTGTGGAAAATGCAAAAAAGAAACTGAACAAAACAGAAAGCAAATGACAGAAAGAAAATGGTCGTGAGCCCCTCTGCAAACAAGGTTAGGGATTCACCTTAGCTACCTGCAAACAACTATTAAGCTATAATAAACTTGTAAAACATGTTAGAGATCAAACCTGCAAACAAATAATGGTCAGAAAACAACTAAACTAGCAAAGCAAACACATAAACAAAACTAGAATATACCTCTCCTTTGGTGAAATGGGCCACCATGCCGTGGCTGGGAGAAGCACCTCCCTATCTCACTCAGCAATGGAGGAGCTATGGTTCAATGGAGAAGATGAGTGGAAGAGAGGGGAATGTGGGTGGCTTGAGAGGCAAAGTCTCAAGGCATCCACGGGTAGCATAACAGTATGCAAGAGAGGAGTTGTTTGAGAGTGACCCCTCACCCTCCTTTTATAGCTTTTTTTGGGGGTTTTAGGATTTTAAGCCCTTGGTCTGGGCTTTAGCCCCTTTTTTGGGCTTTTATCCCCTTTCACCANTTTGAGGGGTTTTAGCCCCTTTTTGGAGGCTTTAGCCCCTAGGAGAGTTATTTAGGCTCCTTTTTGGGGTTTTTAAGCCCTTTTCTTCATTCTTAAGCCTTTATCAGGGTGTGGGGGTATAATGGGGTGTTACGAGGGTCATGAATGGGTGTCCTTGGGTGGTGTAGGCTATATAGAGCTGAGTGAGGGATCTTTTGGGTTAGCAATAACCATAACACAATAAAATAAATGTTGAGTCATAACCATGCAAATAATCCATCTGAACCATCATCTATCCAATGAGAAAACACTAGAACCAATCTAGTCATCACTAAATTATATACAAATGACTGAATGGATACATCAGTCCTTGAATCTGAGTGTCCTAAGACTCAATCCTGACATGGGAGAGTATAATAGTCCACTAACAAAATAATGATCCATCAAAACTGCTCATCTCAGCATCTCATATGTAAGAGATCTGGTTGAAAAATGTATTGTATCTGAAAAATAGAATGTGGTAGCCTAGATACTATATATGTGACACTCTGTAAGTCAAAATCAGAAGAAATACATGTGCAAATGTCCACATTTCCAAGCTTTATTGTGACTAGTTTCCATGTGACGATTTTCCCTTTCAATGGAGATTGTGTATCTAATGTATATTTCAACTTGGATCACTGTTATGTGTTATTAGTGAGCTATTGAAATACTGTAAATTTTATACATTCATATTTCTCTATTCTGAACCATTATATGCACCATTTATGAGCCGAAGTTGAGCTATTATGTGTCATTTCCCTTAAGCAAATATCATTGAAATTGTGCGTTCGTATATGAAGATTTAAAACTTAGTTGCAGAAATATTAACCACACCAAATGATATTAAATGAAGTATAATTACAGTCCCATAATATATTCTGAAATTTAGGAGGTTCGAATAGGATTTGGATAGCCATTTCTTCCCATACCCTAGGGGGAATTGCATCATAAATTGCTAGTAATTTTTCCCTTTTTTCCATCATGCCAAATTCACGTTTTAGATGTCTATGACCTGTCATAAAAAATATTAGAGAGTCACTTTAATAGTCATAATACTCCCCACATCATTCCCTACCAAATTCGAGACCCTCTTGAGTCATTCAAATCCCCCTTGGTCAAAACTAGTCAAGACAATTTTTCCAAAATTCGGCCTTTATTGGGAATTTTTGAATTGGGACATTACAAGTGGTATCAGAGCCTGATATTGGAACCTGATACAGATCTCTATTCATGTTTCCTAACTTTGACCTTCCTCCATTAGAAACCTATAGTGGAGACCTTAACAGTGAAAGGGAAGAAAGTGGAGAAGTCAATTCTTTTTACAAGAAGATTAAGGCAAAACTAGAGCTGGGAAATATGGATGAAAAATAAAACCATGAAGACCTTAAAACATTAATTAAGGAATCTATGGAAGGCATGTCCAAATTTTTTATGCAAGAGTTAGAATTGTTTGCTAGCCAACTTATGGGCAAGTCCACATTCAGGAGTGGTAGTAGTTCACCCCATGAAGAGAGGAAGACCCATGGGGAAGCCATTTTTTCAAACATTGAACTTCATAACAGACCACATGACTTCAAAAATCAGAATGGACCTACAACAACTAAGTTCTTAGAGTCCAAAGAAGTTCCTTACACCAACAATGATGTTAAAGAAGCAACAAATGAGTGGCATCAATTAGGTGATGAGTGTAGAAAAGTCCTCCCTTTTGATCAATACATTAGAGCTTCTATGCAATTCAAGCAAGGAGGAAATGGGAATAGGACATCTCCTATTAATAAGGAAATAAACTACACCATTGGAAAAATAACCATTCCCTCCTTCGATGGTTCCTCACAAATGTCTGCTAGTGCTTGGTTGCAAAAATTAAGTGTATGTTTTTAGATAAATCCTATGGTTGAAGTAGATGCATTGAAGATGGCCATTCTGCATCTTGAAGAGGAAGCTAGTGATCGATGGTTCCATGGTCTTAGAACCTTGGGACATGATCATATTTTGTATTATGAGGTTTCCTCCAATGCATTGATGGAAATATTTGAGAGGAAATACCTTGAACTTCCTTTCAAAGAACTAACGCAATTGAAGCAAGTAGGAACTCCTGAAGCATATATGTTAGAATTTGAAAAGAATTCAAGAATGGTTTCTGATGTATATATGTCTAGGTTGGTTTTATTGTTTAATGAAGGATTGACGGAATCTTTGAGAGGGATAGTGAAATCCCACAAGCCATCCACATTGAACGATGCCATGAATTTGACAAGGGATTTGCAGAATGTGTTGGTCACTTTGAGTTTGTTTCCATGCCCTTTGGCTTGATAAAATGCACCTGCCACATTCCAATAATGCATGAAAAATATATTCCACAAGCAACTTCGTAAGTTTGTACTAGTTTTGTTTGACGACCTTCTTATTTACAGTAAAACTTGGTAAGAACATTTGCATCATCTTGAAGAGGTATTAAAAATTCTGCGCGATCAATCTTTGTTTGCTAATCTATCAAAATGTGAGTTTGGTTTGACAGAGCTGTTATATATTGGACACATCATTGGTCAAGATGGTGTGAAGGTGGACATGGAGAAAATAAGAGCCATTTTAGAGTGGCCTCGTCCCAAAAGTCTCACTGAATTAAGAGGATTCATTGGAATTTGCACCTACTATAGAAAGTTTATGAAGGGGTTCTCCCAACTCACTTCACCTCTCACTAATTTGAAAAATAAAGATGATTTCCAATGGAATGAAGGGGTTGAAAAATCTTTCCAAAGAATGAAGGAGGTAATGAGCAATTGTCCTATTCTAGATTTTCTTGGTTTTTCTAAACCATTTGGCTTGGAATGTGATGCATTAGGGGAAGGCATTGGAGCAATCCTAAAACAAGGACAACACCCAATAGATTTTGATAGTAGGAAGCTACAGCCACATGAGAATATTTACTCCATTTATGATAAATAAATTCTAGCTATCATGCGTGCTTTGGTCAAGTTTAGACAATACTTGGTGGGAAACAAATTTGTGGTCAAAACTGACCAGAACAGGTTGAGGTACTTCCTCACTCAAAAGGATCTAAATGAAAGGCAGCAAAAGTGGGTGAGTAATATTCAAGGATTTGAATTTGATATTGAATATGTGAAGGGAAAAAATAATGTGGTAGTTGATTCCTTATCTAGAAGACCTTCTATTTCTCTAATGGATGCAGCAGAAAATTGGAAAGCCACATTAGAGGTAGAGTATGCCAAGGATCAATTTTCTTGTGAACTTTTTGATGGGACTAACCAAGATCGTAGGTATAGGTTTTGAAAGGAATCATATACTACAAAGATAAAATCTATTTGGTAACCAATTCGAGATTGAAAGAGGAAATTTTAAAGAAATTTCATGACTTTCCTCTAGCAGGTCACCCCGGTTTCTTCAAAACATGTCGAATGTTGAGGGAGATATTCTCATGGAAATGGATGAAGGATGATTTTATAAAGTATGTTAATGAATGCCCCACATTTCATCAAAATAAAGTGGAGCACACTCATCCAGCTGGTCTCTTACATCCCTTTCCTATTCCAGAACAAAAATGGGAGAGCATTTCTATGGACTTCATCATTGGTTTTCCCAAAGTATTTAGTAAGGATTTCATATTTGTGGTGGTGGATAGACTCACTAAATTTGCTCATTTATTTGTTGTCAATACCACTTTCACTTCTGCACAAGTGGCTGAACTTTTTTTTAAAGAATTTTTCAGATTGCATGGGCTTCCTGAGAGCATTGTTAGTAACAGAGATAGCATATTTTTTGGTATATTTTGGCAAGAACTCTTCAAATGGTGGGGAAAATTTTGACACCTAGCACAAGTTATCATCCCCAAAATGATGGCCAAACAAAGGGGGTGGGTTGGAAGGCTACTTGAAAAACTATGTTAGTGGGCAGCAAAAAGCATGGATAAAATGGTTGCATTTGGGTGAGTTTTGTTACAATACTACTTTCCATATGTGTGAGTTTTGTTACAATACTACTTTCCATATGTCCATTGGAATGTATCCTTTTAAATAACTTTATGGTTATGATGCATCCACTTTTATTCACCACATTTTTTTATGACAGTAGAGCTCCAAAGTCCAAGGATTGCTTTGAGGAAAGTTAAGATATCTTGAAAGTTTTGAGAGATAACTTGCAGGTTGCTCAAAATCAGTAGAAACAATATGCAGACCAACATAGAGTGGAGAGACAATTCAAAGTGAATGACTTGGTGTATTTGAGGTTGCAGCCCTAAAAACAAACCACCATAAAGAGTAAAGGTTCATAAAATCTCAATCCAAGGTTTTATGGTCCCTACAAAGTGATTCAAAAATTTGGGGAAGTGGCCTATCAATTGAAGCTTCCCATGGGAAGCAAAATTCATAATGTATTTTATGTTTCTTGTCTAAATAAGGTTATAGGGAATAAAATTTCAGTTTCAAATACTTTACCACCTTTGGATGATGAACGACAAATTGTTCTCATTCCAGAAAAAATCTTGCGAACAAGGGGGAAAAGACTACGAAGCGGAACAATAAAAGAATGTTTGGTACAATGGAAGGATTTTCCTAGTGAAGAAGCTACTTGGGACGATGAAATTTTTTTTCAGCATCCAAACTTTTCATTTCTTGAGGACAAGCAATATTGGGTGGGGAGGACTGTCATGTCCCCATTCCAATAGGTCTACTAGTTGACAATGTTTCACCCACCTACTAGTTCCCTGGGTTTGGGAGGAGGCATTAAATATTTCAATAAGGGAACTATGGGACCCAAGAGAACCTTATGTTATAATTTACACATTAAATTGGGTCATATAAATAATAAATATGGAGAAAATAAAGTGGCATTTCTTCATAAGGACATTTGAAGGTACATGGGGGCCTTGGGTGGCTAGATGCTTCCTTACACATGTCATGACTTAAACCCATATTCAAAATTATGAGTGATGGAATGTTCTTGGAAGGTGAAGAGGAATCAAATTACATATCATGATCCCAAGGATTCAAATGGGTGAGTATGAGTAACTCCCCATAGAAGAGGAAGAGTCTAGGAAGAAACTAGGTGCCACGTGGAGCTAGATTCCCTACGCTTTATGACAACAATGATGGAATATGACAACTCAGGCCTGATTGCTGACATATGAGAAATATGACATGTCATGGATAAAAACAGCCACCAGGAGGTCGAATTTGGGAGTTATAGGAAACCATTCGAATTTGGTGGAAGATGAAGGGTTGAGGAGAAGGCCAAGTGGCATGGAGATTAGTAAACATCAAGGATGAGGTGGAGGAAGCCTATGGGAATGAATTCAACCTTGGAGGAACTTATAAGGGTTGTAAAATATTTCATGAGGAATTTAAATGGTTTTTTATCATTTGTGAATTTGCCTTTGGCATTTGGGGAGCAATTACTTGTCCTTTGCATGGTGAGTGCACACTTACCCTGCTAGTGATCCAATTTCAAGAGAGTGATATTCTCATCCAAGTTGTACATGGGAGAGGCCATTAATACCTGTAATTGGGATGTTTAGAGAGTTTTTTATTTCATTTAGGAGGCTTCTTCTGTTCGTGATCCATTTTTCCTCCCATTCTCTCAGTTTCTACTTCTAGATTTCCAAGTTTTTCCATGAAGGCGCACTTGTGTGAATGGTGGTTGCGCCCCATTGAGTTAAGTTGATGCCAAATAATGGGTGAATGATTCATGGCTCTGTAATATTTCTCTCATATCCTTTTTAAGTCTAAATAAGAATAAATACATGTGCAAATGCCCACATTTCCAAGCTTTATTGTGACTAGTTTCCATGTGATGGTTTTCCCTTTCAATGGAGATTGTGTGTCTGATGTATATTGCGAATTGGATGACTGTTATGTGTTGTTAGTGAGATATTGAAATTTTTTTAATATTATAAATTCATCTTTCTCTATTCTGAATCATTATATGCACCATTTATGAGCCGAAGTTGAGCTTTTATGTGTCATTTCCATTAAGCAAATATCACTAAAATCGTGCATTCATATATGAAGATTTAAAACTCAGTTACAGAACTATTAACCACACAAAATAACAGTAAATTAAGTCTAATTACAGTCCCCATACTCTGTTCTGAAATTTGGAAGGGTTGAATAGGAGTTGGAGAACCAATTCTACCCATACCCTAGGGGGAATTGCATCATAAATTCCTAGTAATTTTTCCCTTTTGTCATCATGCCCAATTCGAGTTGCATATGTCTATGAACTGTCATAAAATATTAGAAAGTCATTTTAATAGTCCTAATACTCCCCACATCAGTCCCTACCAAATTAGAGACCCTCTTGAGTCATTCAAATCCCCCTTGGTCAAAACTAGTCAAGACAATTTTTCAAAAAATATGCCTTTATTGGGAATTTTTGAATTGGGACTTACATACAAGAGAAGAATGATGAATTTGTGAAAGTAAAATAGAATAATGATGAGTGCCTATATAGAGAGTATGGTTTTATCTTAATGGATAGATCCCAACATGGTTGGTGGCATCCACACAAGGAATATCCCAAGAAGGTTGGTTGTATCTTCGAATAGGAATATCCCAACCAGTTGTGGTTGGGATTTCATTTGAGGATGAGTGTGTCCTAAAATTCACATGCTGAGGATGGTCTTATGTACAAGAACACTCCCTTGTTAAGAGTGTTCCTAGAACCTACAGGCTGAGGATGGTCCTGCGGACGATAGTACTCTCATAAGCAGAGTGGTCCTGCATTCATTTGTGGGCAGTCACATGCCGAGGATGGTCTTGAAAATAATAACACTCTCTTGTTGAGAGTGGTACTAGCACTTATAGGATGGGGATAGTCCCGCGGACGATAGTACCCTCGTATGGAGAATGGTCCTTCATTCATTTATAGATGAGTGTATCCTAATAGTCACATGATGAGGATGGTCCTCCGGACAGGAACACTATCTTGTTGAGAGTGGTCCTAGCACTTACACGTTGAGGATGGTCCTGTGAATGGTAGCAATCTCATATGGAGAGTGTTCTTGCATTTATTTTCAAATGAGTGTATCCTAGTAGTCACATGCTGAGAGTGGTCCTGCAGGAAAGAACACGCTCTTGTTGAGAGTGGTCCTAGCACTTACATGTTGAGGATGGTCCTACAGATGATAGTACTCTCATTTGGAGAGTGGTCCCACATTCATTTGAGTATGAGATCTGACATTCAGTTGTGCACAATAGTATCCTAGCATTCACATGCTAAGGATGGTCCTGCATACAAGAACACTCTCTTGTTAAGAGTGGTCCTAGCACTTATAGGTTGAGGATGGTCTTGCAGACGATAGTACTATCTTTATGAGAGTGGTCATAGATTCATTTGCACACGATATGCAACATTCAATTGTAGACGATAGTATCCTAGCATTCACATGCTGAGGATGGTCCTACGAACAAGAATGCTCTCTTATTGAGAGTGGTCCTAGCACTTATAGGTCGAGGATGCTCATACAGACGGTAGTATTCTCTTGATGAGAGTGTTCCTACATTCATTTACGGATAAGATCTTGAATTTAATTGCAAATGATGATGTTACAGCATTGTTCATGTTGTTGGTGATTTAGCTCAAAAATTTGTATACTGGTGATATTGCAGGTGATTCTCTAAATGATGCTCGCTCGAGATGATGATGGTATAGATGATGATGCTCGCTCGAGATGATATTGCTAGAGATGATGATGCTCACTCAAAATGATGATGCTCGAGATGATGATGTGACAAGATGTGATGCTAGTGATGATGTGATGATATGAGACACTCATGATGTTGTGACAAGATGTGATGCTCATGATTATGTGACGAAATGTGATGCTCATGATGATGCGATGAGATGTGATGCTCCTGATGATGCAACGATATGTGATGCTCATGATCATGCAATGAGATGTGATGCTCATGATGATGTGACGAGATGTGATGATCGTGATGATGCAACGAGATGTGATGCTCGTGATTATGCGATGATATGTGATGCTCATGATGATGCTATGAGATATGATTCCCATGAAGATGCAACAAGATGTGATGCTTGTGATGATGTGACGATATGTGATGATGTAACGAGATGTGATGCTCATGATGATGCGACAATATGTGATGCTCATGGTGATGCAACAAGATGTGATGTGACGAGATGTGATTTTCTGTGATGATGATGTTCCATGGATGATGATGATGTTGTTGATATAGTTGTGAAAACTCCCTATGACGTATAGACTTACCAATAAATTGTACAGATGTATTGTTTTGTTATATAATACCTTCCTTGTTAAGAGGGACTGTCAGAGAAATGTAATTGCAGAAGATATTCTATTTTGTATTATTATTATTATTTCCCCTTTAGGAGATATTGTTCCTGCGATTAGGGATTTTATTGTTGTAATTGTTCATGTAAATTCTTGAGGTAAAACCTATGTTGTAAGTTGGGTAAGTAGTACTCACAAAAGTATTATTAAAATGTTATTGTCTCCTAAGGCAAGTTGTCCCTGATTGGGAGAAGAAGTCATCCTTGTTGGGTTATTAGGCCTTTCCACTAATCAATATAAATAGGGGAGGCATCTCTCTCATTTGGACACACTCAGAACTCAAGCAAGTTTGTTATAGAGAAAAAAGAGAAATTCATATAGGAGAGAGGAGGCAATAAAGTCTTATTATTGTTGTCTTACAAGTCTTATTCTTGGGGTCTTACATTGTACTTGGTTGAATTCTATATCAAGGAATTTTTGTTGTGATTTCTCCCCCACAAGGGTTTCCTGGGATAAATATCAGTGTTCTTTTGTGTGGTTGTGCTTGCCTTTCTTTCAGTGATCCTTTTGCATATGGTTATAATTTTATGATGCTAAATGTTTTAAGGTCTTATATAACCATTAAAATTTTAAGAAAATACTCCAAACAAGCTTTACAATTAGCGCATGTAAGTTTGCATTCAAAAACAACTTCTTAAAATGTTGCTTCCATTCATTACATTGGCTCAACAATACTAGTTCTTATTTTCTATTTGTCTCTCACAAATGCCTCCTCTCTCTAAACATGATCCAATTATGATTATCTCACACTTAGTGCCCCCATCTCATTGGACGTGCACTAATGATATTAGGGTCAAGTGCATTTCTTCCATGTTCATTAAACTATATGTGATGGAATTTACCTTATTAGTTATTACATATTAACAACCAAGATTTTATCATTTGTAATTTTTAAAAACTTTATTGGCATCTCTTATGAAGGTGGCACAGGGTCTTGTGCTCCTCCTTTTTCCCTTAAAGAAATTTTCTCATCCCCTTGGACTACGAGAAACTTCACTGTACCAAGATGCAACAATTATTGTATGTTACTTAGGTTTTGCTTTTCCTTCCCTGGGACTTATCAATTTCCAAAGGAACTAATGTCCTGTTAGTGGAAATATTGTGCATCACAACTTTATCCACATAACTATACATATACAAACTCTCCAATCACAATATTTAGAAAAATATACCAAAATATGAAATAGTAAACACATGCATGACAAACATGTAATTACTCACATTGAATACTTATTTGAATTTGAATCCTTATTATCAATGCCATCCCTCATCCTATATAGCTTGAACAAATTTACACGGTGCACTTAGGTTTATTTCCTCTCCTTTGATGCAATCATGAGATTTATAATATGGAATTAATGCAACACAATAGACAAATTTATCCTCTTTCACAATTTCTATCCAAATCATATCAGTAATAGAAAAAATGTATTTTCCATATAGGTCTTGTACTTCTAGATCCATAATAGTAGTCAACTTATTCTTTTGACCCATCTTCTTTGTATTTATTCTATGGAAAAATGCAATACACATGTCAATCCCTACCTATGAAATACATCAATTTATTAAATGTATTGTTGTGCCTATTAGTATATGAAAAATAGTCAACAATGTTAGAGAAAGAATAGAATATGAAACCATGCTATAAAAAATAGAAAAATAGTCAATTATCTTCACCATTGTGTTGTAAGAGAATCAATGTATAACATGAAAAGTATTGGTGGTGATATCACATAATTTACTCACTGTTTTCTATGTCAAGTTTGATATAAGCAAAACTTGACAAGGTGTAATAAAAGGCACAATCAAGCTTTCAATAAAACCATGATTACAATTTACGGAGCGAAAATAAGGAAGACTCTCATACATGCAAATAATTATATGTTATACTATACATTTATTTATGGGTTAATTGAAAGTTGACATCAAGGAAAACGTTAAGGATATATAACTTTTTTAAGGAGTAGAAACCTTGACAAATCTTACTAAGTTATAAATTTCCAACCATAAAATGTTGGGCAAAATTTTTCTAAAAAAATATTCATATTTATAATGGTTTTATATAGTTTATAGACAATTTTGGTAATTTTAAGAGTAGAATTTTATTATCCTATGGAATTTGGGAAAAAACAATTTAAAGAGCAAATGGAAATTGGTGAATCGTTTTTTGGAGAAATGAGGTAAAAAATTAGCCTATGGGCTAAATTTCACCCAATAAATTTCCCCTTGTTGCATTTTATTGGGCACGAATAATAGACCTTTCCTAGCCCATGCCATGAATAAATAAGCATTAGAGGACAAGTTAAATGCTAAATAAATGGAATTGAATTTTTTTGAAAGTAGGCATTGATTGAAGGCCATGATGAAGGTGTGTATATGAAGGGGCTAGTAGTAAAAGAAATAGGGGCTTAGCAATCATTGTTTTCCTATGATTTCTTAGGATCCTGCCACATTAATTCCTCTTACATGTTTCAAATGGCTCAATGGCCTTCAATTAAGAGACTTACTAATGCTAATACCATAAGTTTGTACCCCAAATACTTTCATTTTGTTTCCACTAGTTGGGAGCTTTGAAACGTAATGAATTAAACCTATGTGCAATTTGATATGTAGAGAAACTTCTAAGGCTTTAAATTTCAACTTCTAGCTTTATGAGAGATTGTGCAATATGGATGAGATCCAATACAAATGTCTTCCTCTAGAGTTATTATATACCTCAAACATTCAACATCGTCTGTCTATAGAACAAGACTCACATAGAATTCACATGAATTTCCATCTTAGATATTTTGCCCTCCCAGGCTATCGTCATTTTCCTTGAAAGCCTAGACCTCTTGAAGTCCTATATCTTTTCAAGTTTCACTCAAGCATAAGACCTAAAAAAATGCTTTAAGACTTATCTAAGAGGATAAATGTTGTTGGAATTCTGATAATTCTAAGCATGGTGAGTAGATTGGTGTTGGTAGTACAAAATTAAAAATTTGAAGAATTTTCATTGAGATTCATGCTAAATCTCCACTTCCTTTAAAATAGCGTCAATATTTAGACCTTTAGGTTGGTTTAGACCTTGTTCAAACAATGGATAATTACAATTTTGACAATAAAACTTTATAGTTTCATCAATTTTAACGTTGCAGATGGATTCAGAGACCCCTTTAGTCATTGTAAACTAATTAGGCCAATTACAATTACAATATTAGCATATTTAGAGATGTATACAAACATGTTATATATAATTATAAAACACATTATTATTTTATATATACACACTCTAGATTTGTGTGGGATATATAATGAAATATTTGATAACTATAAGGACATCTTATATAATTATTAACTTAGATTGTCTAGTCGTTATTTTTATCCAGTGATTAAATTAGTCATATTTGTTCTCATGTGACTAAATTAGTAATTTATTTAAGTCGTTTTTAGTTGAGATTATTTAAAATTTCTCAAATTTGGTAATCATTTCACTTAAAAACAATGTGGTGACCAACTTGTTTGGTAGTTTAGTCATTAGTTCGCATGGTCACCAAATGTTTTTAATGCCTAGTCATTTATCACTCAATTTCACTAGTGCTTTGTAGTTCTTTATCAACTAAAGAGTTGTAAATTGTTTATACCATTGCGGAGTCATGGAAAAATTCCTCTTTTTAGCCGATTCTTGAATTTTCCTCTAAACATTTTTTAAATCCCTCGGATAAGGATGCATCTTTGAGAGAAAAGGTTCCTCTTATTGATAAAGGTTCAGGGGATTATCTTTCAGAGGGTTTGAATTCTGCTGAAAATCCTTCAATGATTGAGGGTTTGTAAAATATTTCTACCTTAAATGTTATTTCTCCTTTGGATAAGAATGTTGATGTCCTCGGCTTACAACACACCTCTCATGTTTCTTTGGTTATTTTGTTTGGTCGTCCTTTTGGGATCTAGGATTCTGTTCTTGTTGGAATTGTTTGCATCCCTTATCATCAAGTTCAGTATAATACTCAGGAGGGGTGGGCTATGAATTTGGAGGTGGTTAATCCTATGATTGAGAGAAATCTGAGTATTTCTTGTACCCAGGATTTGTCGAGGCATAGGTCACTCTACAAGGATGATTTGGTCAAAAAAACGTTTCCTAATTTTCCCGATAAACCCTCAAAATATGGGGTTTTCCCTATTAATTCCATTTGTTTTCAAAATGTTTCCCTCCAAAAGAAGAAAACTAAAAAGGGGGGTCTGATTAGTGTATCATTGGATCCTAACTGAGATGGGTTTGGTGGACACAATTATGTTCCTTTATCTGTCAGATTCAAAGAGGCTTCTTCTGATTCCCCAGTTACTAATTTGTCTTCTAGATTTTGGCCCCTTAGAGATGTGTAATCCTCAAACTTGATTATGACAAAATGATAATTTATTCCATCAATGTTATGGGTGTGGCGGGCTCACCCAAATTTAATGACCTTAAGTGGATATTTGAACTCATTCACCCGGATTTGGTGATGACACAAGATATTATGTCTGGCAGTGAAAGATTATGAGGTCTTCTTAATACTTTTCCCTGGGTGGGATTGTTGTACATCCGATTATGGGATTATTGGTCACTTATAATGCTTCAATTATTAGCTTTAATACTTACATCACCTGTGCATGAATGATTTTGGAGGGGAATATTGAAGGATTTAATGAGAAGATTAATGTGATCAACTGTTATGGCCCTTATTCCAGAAGACATGAGTTTTGGGAATCTATGGGGAAAGTGGTATGCTTTAAGAACCCTATTTGATTATTTGTGGTGACTTGAACCTAACCTTAGCTATAAGTGAACTTTGGGGGTCTTCTTCTAGATGGGAGCCCTTATTAGATTTTTTTTTTGTAAATTATTTCAGGATAATAATCTTTTTGATGTTGTTACATTAGATCCTACTTTAAGGAATGGTATATCTAGGGAGGATGTTCTTTCAAAAAGTTTAGACAGGTTCTTTAATTTTGACGGATTGAAAAAACTTATTCCTCGCTACATGTCTTGGAAAAAATCTATTGTTAGCTCTTTTGAAGGTGACACTAGGTCTTGTGCTCCTCCTTTTTCCCTAAAAGAATTTTTTCCTTGCCTTGTACTACGAGAGGCTTCACTTTCTTGAAATGCAACAATTTTTCTACACCACTTGGGTTTTTCTTTGCCTTCCTTGGGACTTATCAACTTCCAATGGAACCAGTGTCTTGTCTGTGGAAATATTGGAGCAAATAACTTTCCATTCCCTATCAACCGAGTCATTAGAATTGTTCATATCCAACTAACTTAAAAATGCTCCAGTTAGATAGATTCCAATCTATTCTTCCTTGAGATATCCAATCTTCTTCTCTTATAACAAATTTATTGTTAAAGAAATTGCATATTTTCATTCAAGAGTCTTGTTGTCAGCTTAGAATGCTACCATTCGCAATCATACTCACCATGAACCAAAACATACATGGAAAGGAAGCGCAGGCTTAAATCTGTAATCTTACTTTTGCAAAAAATTATGCATTGAGGGAGAACTATTGTCGGGTTTACTAGAAAGGGTTCCTCACTTGCTAACAACTTGAGGGAAGAGTTATGGAATCATTAAAGTAGAAAGAGCGTTGTGTGCTTAAGAATAGGTCAAATTTGTTTGCAGAAGTTTTTTGTGCAACTTTTGGATTGAGGAATGAAATCTTATATGGGAAACTGAAGTGATTCAACAATCTAAGTTTCTTTGAAAATCAAATTTCAAAGTTATTGAGACAAAAATTTTCGATTATATGGTACCTTTTGACTAATGTGTAAGGCCTAGCATACCATATGTGAGGCCCAATATGAAAAAATTGGATATCTTGAAGCTGGACCTCACAACTCAAGGGTTGAATATGCTAGTTGCATAGCCACTAGTAAAGAGACATGCATTCCAATGTTGCCTTGGGTACCTACATAGCTTACCCCCATGTGATAGGAATAACTACATTGATTTAAGCTCTTAACCCACCTTGGACTCCATGGGATATTAAGTCTGTATTCATGACCACAACTAAGGTATTGGATAAAGATAATAAAATAATAACAGATTCTCGAAAGGACGAACTACAAACTCATTTCTATTTGGAGCATAACTTCTAAGCCCTAGGAAAGTAAGAAATATGGGACCCTTGTAAGATGTTGGACATAAATATTATATAAAGTTCCTCTATGAGGTTTCTTGTGATGGTTCATCTCTTAGGCTAGTCACATGAGATCATATTGTATGCACGAAGTTCAATGCCACAACTTCCCACCTCAATTATCCTTCCATCTTAATTTATAAATCAATGGAAACAAGTCGAGCATTCTAACAATGACAATTGTAGGAATCCCAAATAGTACCTATAGTGTCAATATTTCTCCACCTATACGAATAAGTGTCCAAGTTGTTCCAATAATTTTGGTATTTAAATTATATGGCCAAAATATTTCCTTCATCATGCATTTCTTTCACCATCAATTTGAGAGAAGTGTGCTGTATAAAGGGAAAACACCCTACTTCCCATCAATTGGTAGGATTCTTTAAGTCATGTCATAACTCACAAGAAACTCTAGGTGAGGGATGCAAGAGGTGTGAGTATTTTTTTTATTAAAAGTATGGAATCATGTGGCATTTTTCCTGGTTTGTAGAAAATGGTCCCTATGGAGGCATTTTTCCCAATCTCTTATCATGTGGCATTTTTCCTATCTCTTATCATATGGGTAGTTCGACAGTATATGAAAAATATCAAAGATGACTTTGTGTATGTGGTGTTGTGGCTTGATTGCAATTTGATATAATATGTGAATCAAAATTATTTGGAAAAGCATCAATCTAATTTTCCCTTCAGTGATGATATTATCTCGGCACCAAATTAGTTTGGATAATCTAATTTGAAAATTTTTTATCAAAAATATTTGATGGTGCATGAAAGTATGTGTTGAAGTTTAAAAAAATTGCTTCTTCTTGGAAAACATCCTCTAACAATATTGCAACCACACATAATCTCTTAGAGGATAAAATGGCAAGAAAAGTAGCAAAGTATTGTCATGTTATAGTTGGACGACAATTGAGAAAATTTTAAGGTCATATGTGCCTTCCTCTAAAGCAATATTCAACTTCTCCAAGGCTAGACTATTAACCCTGATTCTTTACAATTGTATTTTTTTTTAGTTTAATGTTTCCAATATCAAATAAATAAATAAATGTTATATTAACTCTATAATATTAGTTTTTTATGTAAGGCCCAAATGCCTTACCCCCCCCTCTTTTAGATTTGGGTTTCAAGTGTTTGAAGTAGGCCCTATGGTTCCATATTTAGAACCTCGTCTCTGATACCATATGTAATTTCTCTCAACCTTATATCCTTAATTAAATATCATAAATACACTAACTAATAACATAAATATGCTTATAAACGTGGCAATAATAAATAAACAATCATAACATGAATTTAAACATTAACTGTTAACCCAAAAAATCCCTCACTCAGCTCTACATGGCCTGCACCACCCAAGGACACCCATGCACGACCCTCATTTGACCCCATTTGACCCCCACACCCTCAAGAAGGTTACATGAAAAAGGGTTGAAAAACCCCTAAAAAGAGCCTAAATAGCTCTCATAGGGGATAAACCCCCTCAAAGGAGCCTAAAACCCTAAAAGGAGCTAAATATTGAGCGAAAGGGGCTAAAATCCCCAAAAAGGGGCTAAAGCCCTGACCAGGGGCTTAGAACCTTAAAAAAGCTATAAATAGAGGGGTGGGGGTCACTCTCAAAATATTCCTCCCTTGCATACTGTTATGTTGCCCGAGTGGATGCGTTGAGACCATTTGTCTCTCAAGCCACCCACACTCCCTCTCATCCATCCTCCCATTGAGCCATAGCTCCCCCATTGCCAAGACAGAGGTGCTTCTCCAAGCTAGGGCATGGTGGCCCATTTCGACCAAGAGGTATAATCTTTGTTTATTGCCATTTTCATTCTAGTTTTTCTAAATTAGTTTGCTTGCATATTTATTTTATGTTCTAACAAGTTGTATGCAGGTTTCTGGAGTCTAACCTTGTGTGCAGGGTTTCCATTTATTTCTTTTATGTTCTCTTTGCTTCAGTTTCGTTTTTTTTTTCTTGCATTACCATCAGGAACCCTATCCTTCTGTCCTATAGACGAAAGGCAGCCATTCCTTCCCTGTAGTAAGGGATAAATCCCTACTATAGAACTAGCGACCATACCAGGTCAATCCCACAGGATCCCCGGGTTTATTTTTCAAAGTTTTAGTTTTTAATTATATTTTTTGCCCTACTTTAAATTTATGTTAAAATATAGTTTATATCTCTATTTATTTGCATGTCTAGTTACTGCCGAGCCTCCTCAAGGCCAATCCAAGTCCATTTGGCCACAATACAGGTTATTGTCGGCCGGATCTGACTCAGGACCAAAAAAAATTAGTTTCTGGAGCAGGTCGCTCTTATCGGGCCCAGAGAGGGGACCAGGCTGCTCATTCTAGCCTGACAGGTGCAACTAGGTCGCCTATTTAGCCCTGAAAGGTGTGACCCCTTCCAGAAGACAGCCCGCTTCTATCTGCAGATTCCGAGTGACCCCCTCACCTTTTTCTAGGAAAATTTGGCGACCCCCTCACCACATTTGACCTGAAAAGTGCGATCTGTCACTCAGAGTTTGATTTTTTAAAAGTTAAGGACTGTCAGTGTGGCTCAGCCGCCTCTGTCCATCCAAACTTTTTTTGTTTCTGTTCATTTCATTTGCAGAATGTGTAAATCAAATTGTAAATCAATGGTTAATGGATTAATGAACAAAGCTTGATTAAAATTGAATTTCAAATCAACATCTTTCCTAGCCCTTCATCCTCTACCCAGTCATCACCCTTTGGGGTATTCTGGGATAAGACGAAGGGTGAAGCTCGTATAGTAATAGGAACTTCACCTATTATTTTTTGAAACCACTAAAAATAAGTGACTTGGAAGGTAGAGGGGGTAGAGAAGGAGGGATTCTCATGGCGCTCAGCGTCCTCCCTATTGACTAACCTTGCATCTGGAGGGTGAACTATGGATCTACGGATGGGATTAGTCCCATTGTGTTGAGAGCCCAGCACCCTCTCCTAGTTGAAGAGAAATATAGGTGCAAGGTAGTCACCTAGTCGGGCTATCATAGTTCAGGCTCACAAATGAGACATGTGTAAAAAATTTTATTACTATTTACTGCTTTCATTCACAATGTTATGAACTCTACGGAATATTCATAAACCATTTAAGCAGCCACCAGGTATAACAGAAAAACAAAAGACATACACACCATACCATATAAATCAACCCAACTCAGTTCATGACGCTGAGTGATCCAGTAAAATTTACAATTTACACTAAGTTAAACATCTGCAGTCTTTGAGGACATAAGTCCCTGACTACCTTAACTGTGGGAAGTACTTGGGCTCATCCCAGAAAATCATTGTGAGGAGTACCATGGGAACCCCAAAGTAGTTGGCCGTTGAGAGGAATTGCCAAGCGAAATGGGCAATGACCCCCACCGATTGACTAGCACTCCCGTGAGGAAAAAGCCAAACGTTGTCTTCTGGCAGTCTTGGTGGTCGACTGACTACCTGAAGCCAGTAGGAAGCCATTAAAACCGGGGTCAAAAAATCATTACCACCAGTTTGACATACAAATATGACACGATTGATCCCTCATGCTCTTCCTCATGCCTAAGAGGAAAACCACCACAATACGGGTCATTAAACCGACATCGTCGAGACCATTCTCGATGACCTTCTATAACATCAGAAGGTCACATAGCAGAGCCTGTGGTGGCCACCTTTCAAGTCTAGAAACCGCCCAGAAGATTTTATGTGCCGGCTACTTTTGGCCTTCCATCTTTGCTGATTGCATAGACGCAGTCAAGCATTGTCGCAGTTGTCAACTCTTTAACCCAAATGCAAGAACCCCCCTACACCATTACACCCTGTAGTTACAGTCAGGCCTTTCTGCAAATGGGAAATCGACTTCATGACAATCAACCCTATCTCGGCCAATGGTCATAAATACATCATTATGGCAATCAATTACTTCACCAAGTGGGCCGAGGCCATTCCCACATTTGATTGCAAAAGTGAAACAGCAACACGCTTCTTCTTCAACCATGTTATTTCATGATTTGGTGTTCCTAAACAATTGGTCTCAGACCATAGAACACACTTTCAAGACATTGTTTGGGCTGAGCTGTCAACCATGTTGAAATTTGAACACCAATAATCATCTTCCTACTACCCCCAGGGAAACGACCAAGTTGAAGTAGTCAACAAAATCATCAAAACAATGCTCGAAAGGATGGTGGGAAACCATAAAGCCATAAAACCAACATCCACAAAAATCGCAACTGGTTTCACTCCTTTCCACCTAGTACATGGTGTTGAATCAGTACTTCCTATAGAGTGCCAAATCCCATCCCTTCACCTCGCGGTAGAACTCGTCCCCGATACTTCGCCTTTAGAAGAATGACTCCTCCAACTTGAGAAAACCATAGAAGACCGTCGAGGTGCCCTCCAAGCCATTGAAACAATGAAAACATGGTTAAAGGCCCACTATGACTCCCATGTCCACCCTCGCACCTTCAGCGAAGGGGATATGGTTCTATTCTATGACCAACCCAATGATAAGTTGGGCAAAGGCAAGTCCGCGTCAATGTGGTATGGCCCATATGTCATCCACCATTGCCTCAGAAAAGGGGCATACACTCTTACTGACTCTGATGGACAACTCTTGGAGAATCCCTACAATGGGCTCTACCTCAAGAGATTCTACGCTTAACATCACCAACGAGTCGCTTGATTTTCCTTTTTTGTTTTTCAACATTCTTTTCAGGGGCAGCACCATTAGCTACTAATCCAAAGTCACCCAGAGCTTGTTTGAGACACCTCTCACACCTTCGGACTCAAATTTCCACCCTCTATCTCCTTATGAGACCACTGTCTCATGTTTAACAAACAAAATTTTGGGGCCACTTCCCAGAAGTTACCTTGATTTACAAGCCACATCACGGTGATGCAAGTGTCTGCAGACCTATACTTGCATCACACTTGCCCACCACTACTCATGCAGGTTCTCAGGCCACCGCCCGTAAGGAACATCACTTTATTTCAACATATAGCTATCTAATCTGCCCACCGCACCTTACGTGGGTTTCTGGACTATCGTCTGGAGGACGGATCATTTCCTTTGCATACATTTGGCATATAACTGCCTCTAGACTTACACTCACATCACATGTAGTAAATTCCATCCACCACAACTCACACACGACTCTCCTAACCTCTGTCCGAGAGCCACCTTGGTTTACGTGCCTCTGTCGCGATCTATCCTGTGCATGTATTGGTATGTTTAAGAGCCACCTACTACGTCGATACTGCACGGATGACCTTTTGACCACTGTCCACTATCCTAACATGGGGCACCACCTATGCCACTGCAATCGGTTGACCATACCAGAGTTTCTTTTAAGCTCTTTTCTGACTCCTAAAAGAATGAAAAGATCGTCGAGTGCAACTGCTTCCTTTCCCGCTCGTTAAAGTATAGGAAAGGGCGTCTACATCGTCTCATTTATCTCCTTTTGTAGACTATGTAGACCATGAAATGAAAAGGACCACCTTGGCACATTCAAGCCAAGACCGTTCCCCTCTGCATACTTTTATGCTTTCTCGGGCAAAGGGGCTGAACTTTACGAAAAATCTCACCATGGGTTGTCGTTAAGCTCTTTTCCAACCTTCTCATCAAGAAAAGATTGCTGAGCAAACTTGGTTTCGTTCATGCTCTTAAAAGAATCTGAATGACCGTCCAGTCAGTATAGGTTTAACCTTTCCCGGCCTAACTGGACTATCAATGGTAAAGAAGTCTCTCATCCCCTAAAGGATGGGCGAGCTCTCCTGTGTATACTTTTATCCTTTTTCGGGCACAGGAGACTATCAACAAAAAAGAGCCCCCGCTGGAGTCTTCTTTGTGCTTTCAGACTCTCTAAAATTGAAAGCACCATCAAGCATTTACTTTCTCGGGCTCGTCAAAAATCCATGAGATTGTACCACAACGGTGTCTCTAAACACCACCCCACAGATAACTGTTTGGAAGCATTCCCACTTTGGGTCGCTTTTGTTCAGAGTACTCTACAATGTGTCTTCCTTGGATCCCATCAGTACCAAAAGTATCCACACCCCCCCAAGTATTTCCCATCTATAGTGACATTCCTGATATTACAGCTATGATCCCATTCCCATGAGTCAGTTTCATTTGCTGCCTGGTTCGCCCTATTGTCATACTCTGAACAAAGGAATTTTGAGTCCACTACACTCCCTATGCCCCTATTCAAATCTTTCCCTGCCCCCCCCATTTAGTGGGTCAGTCCTTAGATTGCCTCACATCTTTTGGTTATCTCCCTCGCGCTTCTGGTCAAGGAAACACCATTGCCTTTACCAGAGGAAGGTCTCCCTCTGTCAACGACAACACACATATTTCAGAGGATAGACCCAGAGGTCCCTGTATCTTGTTTTCATTAAACTCATTGATGAGTTCCTTGGACCACTTGAGAGGAGTCCTTGGTGCCTCTCGAGATGGTTGTTTCTCACGTCCTCGACTCCAACTACATCATTGCACCGTTGAGATTCGTACAGTGTATTGGTCCATGCATTATTTGGTCGAAGACCCTGGGTGTCACCTGAATCTAGCACATTGATGAGTCTATTTGAGGTACCTAAACAGGTTTATGTCCCTTGTGATTTTTGGGTTGCGCTGGAGACAGTGTTCAGAAGCCCCAGCAGTGCTTCTATATAGATTTATGATTGATGCAACATACTTGTACCACAAAGACTCTAAGTCTCAATCAATGAGTTCGTACAACTATGTACTGTTCCAGATCCAGCAGGCTATTAGTCGTGAAGATATAGCATTCCATGAGAATGCCATGGGCCCAATGTAGCAGTTCTTCAAATCAATATTGTATTCAGCCTCTCATTGAGGCAACCACTATGTATCATCAGTTGTACATGATCGGCTCTTATAGAGCATAGATCACATTATTCTTTTGACATTGTTACGAGCATGGGAATGCCCACCTTGTCCATATACATGCCACGCATTATTTGTATCTCACCCATTGATGGGAACCATATTAATACAAAAACCAAAATCCACCATGCCCAAGCCCAGGAAGCACCACCTCTCCACAGAAAATCCTATGATGTCCATCGGCCATACGATGAGCTCCTGCCCTCACACATAAGGGGGAAATCTGTTAACATAAAAAAATCCCTCACTCAGCTCTACATGGCATACACCACCCAAGGGCACCCATGCACGACCCTCATTTGACCCCATTTGACCCCCACACCCTCAAGAAGGCTTTAAAACATGAAAAAGGGCTGAAAAGCCCCTAAAAAGAGCCTAAATAGCTCTCATAGGGGCTAAAGCCTCCAAAAAGGGGCTAAAACTCCTCAAAGGAGCCTAAAACTCTAAAAGGACCTAAAGATTGAGCGAAAGGGGATAAAAGCCCAAAAAAGGGGCTAAAGCCCTGACCAGGGGCTTAGAACCCTAAAAAGCTATAAATAGAGGGGTGGGGGTCACTCTCAAAACATTCCTCGCTTGCATACTGTTATGCTGCCTGAGTGGATGCCTTGAGACCATTTGCCTCTCAAGCCACCCACACTCTCTCTCATCCATCCTCCCATTGAGCCATAGCTCCCCCATTGCCAAGAGAGAGGTGCTTCTCCAAGCTAGGGCATGGTGGCCCATTTCCACCAAGAGGTATAAGCTTTTTTTATTGTCATTTTCATTATAGTTTTTCTAACTTAGTTTGCTTGCAGGTTTATTTTATGTTCTAACAAGTTGTATGCAGGTTTCTGGAGTCTAACCTTGTGTGCAGGGTTTCCATTTCTTTCTTTTCTATTCTCTTTGCTTCAGTTATGTTTCATTTTTTCTTGCATTACCATCAGGAACCCTATCCTTCTATCCTATAGATGGAAGGTAGCCATTCCTGCCCTGTAGTAAGGGAGAAATCCCTGCTACATTAACATACTAAAAAATACCTCTTTTCAGTGTTGAAATTGTCCAAGATTGTAGGTTTCCTTCCTCAACAACAAGCATTCATCCTCCTTGATGCATGTATTCAATACAGTCCCTAAAATAATTAACCATTCATTTAGTAATTAATACAAGAATCAATTATACTAGTGTACATGCATAATGTTGGTATAATACATAGCTAGTGTATACATATTTGTGTGTGTACTAATTATAAGCACACATTTCTCTAATGCATAGTTCATGTATGTTCTCAATTTCATCCAAGTATGCAAGATAACAAAAATATATCTTAACATATAACAATCACACTAGTGAAAACCTAAACCCAAACGAGTTAGCATTTACACAGAAGAGATCTACATAAAGTTTTTTTAACTCAAAAACGAAGACAACCATTGATCCAGGAGGATATCCAATATCGATCAAAATAAAAGTCTTCAAAATGTAAACATAAGATTACAACGGTGTAGAGGTTGGAAAGAGATTTTCGGTGACATTCCTTTCGTGAGAAATGACCTCCGGATGATAAAGTTATTGAGTTTTGAATTTACGACAAAACAAGCTAAAAGTGGCAAAAAGGGGGCCACCTGGCATGCGTAGTCAAAATGCAGGTGCCATGTGTCAAAACCATAGGGTCCACATGGTTGAGAAGTTGACTTGGTAGATGATGTGGACCAACAATGCATTGGCAGGTGGCATCTAAGTGGACCAATAAGAGAGAGCCATGTGGCAATCCGATTAGCCATGTTACAAGACACTTTACCAAAAGTTTTGGAGGGAAAGGGATTCAAACCCACAACCTCTACCTCCGCCTAAGACTCCACTTTGTTCACTAAGCTAGGATATCCATCGATGTTTCTTAACCATTTTGTTCACTACTTCTATTTAAAGTTGAATCATATTCAATTTTGAAAAAGGGGAGGACCAAGAGCTAAGCCCTCGGCCTCATTTATTATATCTTTGTAACATGTATTTCAACAAGTCGTGGGAACCGGTGGATAAAAAAATCAAAGGCCAAAACATTTATCAAATTCAAACCATATAAAACCACCACGTATTCCATATGGAAACGCACGCCAAAATAAGCCACAACACGTAAAGCCGACACAAAAAGGGAGGAGAGAGGCCCGCGGGATTGACCTCGGGACTTCTGCCCTGCTAACTCAGCGTTGTACCAATGGGCCATTACCTAATCCTTTGTTAATAATTGTCATTAAATATTTAAAATTTTGTTGAGATTTGGAGCCCAACAAATGGGCACGTGGCCATGCTTTTGGGCCTCCAAATGACTATTAAAAACACCATTTCATAACCACGAAGGAGGATTTCGGAGGTGTTCAACATGAATATTTTGCACAAATATCGAGCCAGGATAAAGGTACAGGAAGGTATATACTGTATGATCTGTACAAGCGTCGAAGGGGTTCTTCTCAATTTGCGTGCTAGGGAAGTATCAGGAAAAATAGGTCTATTTTATACTTATTTTACTCAGGATTTCGAGAGGACACAATGGTGCAGTTTGTTTCTATGTTTGACTGAAATAACACAAAAAATCCATAACTCACGTATGTAAGCTTTTTGAAGACTTAATAAGATCGACCTTCACACTGGAAGTGGCTCAGAGACGTAGCCCAGGAGGGGCGAACTTTGTTATCTTCTATTGTCTGCAATTTTATGGTTTGCATACTTGTTTATTTACTTATGTGGTTTGATTAAGCATTTAAAATTTTCTTTTAAAAAGTCTTTTTATGAAGTTAAGCATTCAAATTTCACATGCATTTTTAATGGTTAAAAGGATCCTAAAAATTTCAGATCAATTTTGGTATCAGAGCAGCTTAACCATTGCATTGTAAGTTTGTGAATGTTAACAAGATCAAGGCTTCAGCGTGGTGAATGATAACTTGAGAAATTTGATCCAGAAATAGGTTCAAGAAGAGGTAGAATGGATTCTCTAAATGGAGAAGATTAGGCTTCTTCAATCCCATCTGAAGGAGAATTTTTAAGGCTTTTATGAGGATGCAAATAATGGTGGAAGATATTTATCAAGAACGAAAGAAGGGAAAACAAGGTGGTTCATCTAATATCAAAGGTAAAGGAGAAGGAGATGGTAAGGACCCTCTTAAAACCCCACCATACACACCATATTTTCTTGATGGTTCTTTTCATTCTCCAACTAGAAAGAAAAAAGTTGATTTTAATATGCCTCAAATAAAGTTGGATATTAAGCTTGAATTACCTATTTACAATGGAAAACTTAATGCTAAGAAACTGGATAATTGGATCCATCTAATAGAAGTTTATTGTAGGATTTAAAAATTCACTGGAGATAGCATCAAAATTCAATTTGCTTTTCTCCAAATCGAAGGGACTGCTCTCATATGGTGGGAGAGCAGAGCGCAAGAGGATCTTTCCAAAAAAGGTAAAATTGTTTCCTCTTGGTATGAGTTTACTACAACATTAAAGAAGTGTTTCTATCCATTGGGCTATATGCAGCAAGCCATGATGGACTGGAAGAACTTGAGGAAAGGTAAAGGACAAAGTGCGTAGGATTACACATAAGAATTCAGAGAAAAAAAAAGATTTGGTACAGCTTGGTATACCTATCTACACTCAAGAAAATATTCTCAAGTATATAGGAGTATTACATAGTTATTTGCACCATATGATACCTATGTTTAATCTGACTAACCTTGATGAGGTATGCATTCAAGTGACTAATATGGAGTCCAAGAGGAAGAATGTAAATGAATAATTTTCCAGGAAACCTATCAAATCAGATGGAAACAACTTCAAAGGTAAAGGGAAAGGTAAGCATACAACTACAATGAAGATAGAAGTATAAAAACATACATGCACACATTTCCAGAAAAGGGGTCATGATGCATCCACATATTGGAAACTTCACCTTAAACTCAAGCCTAAGAAATTTTGAAATAAGGAAGACAATAATACCACTGCTGCAACAATCCAACATGATTTGGGATCTGACTCTAAGGATGAAACTAAGATTGTTGCTACGAGCATTCAAGGTAAAAATCCTTCTACTTCTATTTAAAATCATTAACCTGTTGTTGATGAAAGAAAGAGTAGTGAGTTATTTCATATCAGGGTAATATCTAAACATACAAATATCGATACTCTATTTTAGAGTTGATCACAAGCAAATCTCATTTCAAAAGAGATCGTTAAAAAATTCATTTGGAAACTAAGTTACACCCTAAACCATATCCACTTGGATGGGTATGTGATAATGCATAGTAGCAAGTTACAAAACAATGTAGACTTAGATTTTCTATTACTTATGTATTTGTTGATGAAGTTGATATGGATGTGGTCCCGTTGGATATATGTGGTATTGTGTTGGGTATTCCTTGTCTTTATGATAGGAAAGCTATCTTTTATAGGGAAGATAACAGGTATCAGCTCACCAAAGATGGTGTTGAATACATTCTTCGTGCAACCCGCATAAAAACTAATCTTTCTTTGGTTTCTACTAGTAAACGCTAGCAAGAATTTTTTCTTATGATAGTTAAAGAAAAGGATGTTGGTCAAATTGAATATTTTAAGGGATGTGATCCAAAACTTAAAAATGACCTGAATAAAGTTGTATCTGATATCTTATTTCAAGAACCAAAAGGATTACCTCCTAAAAGAGAAATCCAACATGAGGTTCACTTACAACAAGATACACCTCTTCCTCACATTGGCATGTACAGGTCTTCGGTAACTGAGAATGCATAAAAAAAGGAGCAGGTTGATGAATTGCTTGAAAGAGGAGACATTCGGCCAAGTTCCTCTCTGTGTGGTTCACCAATTGTTTTGGTGCCAAAGAAGGATGGCACATAGTGCATATGTATGGGCTACAGGGCACTAAACATAATCACAATCAAGAACAGGTATCCTCTTCCCCAAATTGATGATCTATTTGATCAACTCAAAAAAATTCATTTTTTAAACTAAGTTAGACTTGTGAGCTGGCTATCATCAAATTCAAATTCATGACAATGACATTTGGAAGACTACTTTCAAAACTAAGAAGGGATTGTATGAATGGATGGTAATTCCCATTGGTATTTGTAATGCACCCACAACATTTATGAGGGTGGTGAATGATGTTTATAGGCCCTTTACTGATGAGTTCATCATAGTATACTTAGATGATATTTTGATTTTTAGTCGCACTTGGGAAGAACCTGTCAAGCATGTGAAACAAGTTTTGGATACACTTTTAAGGGAGAAATTACACTTAAATATGTCCATATGTGAGCTTGGGAAGACATATTTAGTGTATTTAGGTTACATTGTATGGGGTGGTGAACTTATAATTGGTCCCTCTAAAGTAGAGGTCATTGTGAATTGGCCCAAGCCAAATAATGTAACTTATGTAAGGAGCTTCTTGGGAGCATCCCAATACTGGAGGAAGTTCATTACAAACTTCTCCTTCATAAATTCTCCATTAAATTCTTTGAAAAGTGTGAACAAAGTCTTTCAGTGGGAAGGCAAAGAACAAAAATCCTTCAACACACTGAAAGAAAAGATCAACACAACTCCAGTACTTGCACTGTCGGATTTACAACAACCATTTGAGATAGAGACTGATGCTAATGGATATGCCATGGGAAAAGTTAATGCAACATAAAAAAACCTATATGCTATCACTTTGATATTAGAATTACTGTGCCATTAGATCTTCAGGCAATGAGTGCAATCAGATTCTTAATTATTATGGAGTGTAAAGGAATGAATAATACACACTGAACAAAACAAATCTCACGGGAAAAAGACAAATATTGCTCAGTATAATTACAATTTAAACTTCATTACATACCAACAGTATACAATGGTAATACATAAAGGATAATTCGAATCATGAGAGATGAATTCGAATCTACCAACTCAATCTAACTACATGGATAACTAGAATTGTCTAAATCACTATCGGAGTTCAAATGGCTAACTCCAGATCTCTAATCTAGTCTCTCAATAAGTTACAATCAATCAACCAGTCTAAGTGCAGTGGTAGGTGAGAAGTAGGTGAGAATCGGTGCCTTCCCACATCCAGCCATGCATAACTGGTGCTAACTGAACTGGAGGAGATCTAAATGAATGTAACTAAAGCATAACTAAGCTTAACTAGTTACCAACTGCCAACAACTGAAGGAGGTTGTTGTCGGCACTCCCAGTGGCTCCTAAATTGTAGGGATTGGTCTAGGAAGCACCTAAACTGATGCATGAAGGTGCAGTCAGTTCTAGTTAGCCTTTATCGTTGTTCCCCACACTCTAGTGACTGGTACATTTGGCCCCATTAGGCCAAGTGGACCCAATGGTACTAGTGGACCCAATAATAACTAAATGAATCCTAAGTTAGGAAAAAATGATCTAATAAACAGTTTGGAAAGGGGAGGATTAAAAATCCTAACACCCCCCTAAATCCTAACTTAGAAAATTGCGGTCCCTGGAAAGAAGGCCAAAAGTCACCCATATAAAAATATAAAAGATAAAAAATGCTTCTTAATAAACCAAGGAAATAGGAGAAAACCTCATGGGACCCCCCCCCCCCCCCCCCCACTAAAAATAAGAAGGAACAAGAAAATACAAGCTATCTTTATAAGAAAGAAAGCTTCCTCCTTAGAAGAATAACTTTTCAAAAATATGTTGCACTTTGCAACAGTATGGTTCTTCTATGCAGCAACATCCTGAAGCTATGCATGTGAACCTCTCAATGTGCTTCCGTGCTGATGAACCTGTGTGTTTCTTCTGTATGGAAGAGGTGGAGAATGATCAATTTTATTCTTTTGTGAGCCAAGTGGTTGATCATCCGCTATCATCATGTAGCACTTTCCTGGAATTTTGTTGCACCACTATGTAGGGAGTGAATTTGTGAGGGAAAGAGCAGCATGCTCATTCTGATACTCAGACCTAGTTCTCCATCTATCTTCTGGATTCCCAACACCATCCCTAGCTACATCAATGAGATTTTGAGCCCATATAGGATTAGGCATTTGGTTTGGAATGGATACTGGATCTGGATCATGAGGTTCAACCTCAATAACAGGATCATGTTGGTCTTGATCCTCTTCATATGAATATGAACCATGTAACAAATCATCATCAAAAGGTAGTGGAATAGTGGTTATACCTTCTTGTGCTTCTAATGGTGGTGCATCACACAACTGATCTTCTTCAAACTGAACACTTCGCTCAATGAAGCATTTCCTAGTTGCAGCCTCCATCAACTTGTATGTTTTTGCATCTTTTGCATATCCCAGCAGAATGCATTCGCTACTTTGGGCTTGGAAGGCCTTCCTCTTGTTAATGGGTATTCTGGCCCAAGCTTTGGAACCAAAAAATATCAAATGAGAGACATTGGGATTATGCCCATGCAGTGCTTTGAATGGAGTGGCCCCAACCATTGATTTATGAGGCACTCTGTTCTGAAAATATATATGAAGCACAATTTACAACTTTTGCCCAAAGAGAAGGAGGGAGATTCTTGGCACGGAGAAGACATGTTGCCATCTCCTTCAGTGATATGTTCTTCCTCTCAGCCACACCATTCTATTGTAGTGTGTATGGAACTGAGTGTTCCATTCAAATCCCCTTTGATTCACAATAATGATGGAAATCTCTTTTAATGTACTCTCCTCCTTTATCAGATCTTATGGAATTGATATTTTTACTGAAACTATTCTCAACCATAGCTTTAAAACCTTTAAAAATCTCAAAAACTTCTGATTTTTGTTTCATAAAGTAAATCCAGCAGTACCTAGAACAATCATCAATAAAATTGAGGAAATACCTGCAACCATTTATGGATGTTGTGGGAATTGGTCCTGCCACATCACTATTTATCAAATCAAGTATAGAGGTAGCTCTATGTGCCTTCCCAACTTTATACCTCTTCTATGTATGCTTACCTACCAAGCAACCATAACATTCTCCATCGGAAATTTGGATGAGAGGCAAACCTTCAACCATTTTATCATTGTGGAGTTGTTGGAGATATTTGAAATTGAGATGCCCAAATCTCTCATGCCAAATATTACTGGTGTTGTTAGCATGAGTCAATAAATTTGTAGGAGGTGAGACAAGAAAAAAATGTGAGAACTCGTAAGCTTTAGTAGAATGATTTGCAATACCTTTCACTATGAGTCTTCCAGTAGCCTTTTCTATGATCTCAATTGGATTTGAGTCGAATGTAACTCTCTTGGGAGAGACTGTATGGGTCATCTGATAAACAAACAAAAAATTAGCTACAAGGGAGGGCACATAGAGAACATTTTTGAACTCACCATGTTGGATTTAACCTAACCTCTTCCTACTGCTGGAATTTGGGGTCATCTCCCATGTGAATATTAGGCCCTTTTGATAGTGTGAGGGTAGAAAAAGATTATTTGGAGGAAACCATGTGATTGGATGCTCCAGAATCAATCAAATATGTTGTCGAATAAGGCTAGCCTTCAAGGCATGGCACCTCTCATGATCTTTTTTCTGCAGTCCAGCATCAGACTTCTTTGCTCTATGTGGAAGAGCAATGTTGTTCTATTCAAGGGGGGCAGTTAGCTTGTTGACTTGCTTCTTCATGCAAGAGTCTTCCCCCTCATAACATATGGACACATCTTCTTTTCAAACTTTTTCTTCTTCTTGGAGCTTGAATCTCCTTCGTAAGTCTTTTGATTCTCTTTAAGATTCGAATCAGATGCCTTAGGATCCTTCCCCTTATGCCTCCCTTTAGCTTGTGCTTTGGTAGAGTCGGTCACGAGGAGAGCTTTGTTTTTGTAAGTCTAGAGGACTCTTATCTAGACCAAATTCTCTTGGTCCTATATCAAGGACTCGACAAAATTATCAAGTGATTCCATCTTCCAATTGGGAATGGAATCTCTTCCGAAATCGAATATAGAGACAAATACATAATACTCAGTACCTAGTTTGTTGAGTATGGAGAGCACATACTGCTCATCCTTTCTTTCGATTCTGCACTGTCTGCATTGAAGTGCAAGAGACTTGAATTTTGTAAAGAATTGTTGTATGTTCTCGAAACTACTCGGTTGTAAGGCTATCAACTCGTTATCCAAAAAGTGTCCCTGAAGCTCATATTGCTTGCCAAACAAGACTTCAAGCTTCTCCCAAGATTCTTTGGGAGTCCTCAAACCTTTAAAGTGAAAGAGGAGGTATCTATATATGTGAGTACATAGAAAGCCAAAAGCTTCATCTGAGCAGTTCAGAGACTTGTTTTTCTCAGCTGGATGATGGGGTTTAGCCTCCCTTCCCATAATCATCCTAAACAAGCCTTTGTTGTGCAAGGAAACCTACATATCTGCCCTCGAATTAAGATAATTGAAGGGTGTTGGGATTTGGGGTGTGGAAGGTTGAGAATCCATAATTCTCCTTCTGATCAGACAATATCTTCAATCATGCTACGTAGCACCTATAGAAATTCACTGAAAAATAAAACCATTTGCACTATGTTATAATTAAGCCTTCCCTCTCGACATGTACACTTTCTCAGGGTCCGTCATGCCCGCACAGCCACTCTGAATAAATTTAGAGGAAGAAAGACTCTTTGTGGGATGTCCATGGAAACCCAGCTGCTTCTGGTGTACAATGGAGAGTAGACAGACTTGAAGCTTTCTTGAGATGGATCTAATACCATATTACAATTATTGTGCCATTAGATCTTTAGGCAATGAGTGCAATCAGATTCTTAATTATTATGCTGTGTAAAGGAATGAATAATACACACTGAACAAAACAAATCTCACTGGAAACAAACAAATATTGCTCAGTATAATTACAGTATAAACTTCATTACATCCCAATACTATACAATGGTAATACATAAAGGAAAATTCGAATCATGAGAGATGAATTTGAATCTACCAACTCAATCTGACTGCATGGCTAACTAGAAGTGTCTAAATCACTATCGGAGTTCAATTGGATAATCTAGATGTCTAATACAGTCTCTCAATCAATTGCAACCAATCAAACTAGTATAAATATAGTGGTAGGTGAGAAGTAGGTGAGAACTGGCGCCTTCCCACATGCAACCACACATAACTGGTGCTAACTGAACTAGAGGAGATCTAACTGAATGTAACTGAAGCATAACTAAGCATAACTAGTTAAACTGCCAACAACTGAAGGAGGTTGGTGTTGGAACTCTCAGTGGCTCCTAAGTTGTAGGGATTGGTATAGGAGGTGCCTAAACTGATGCATGAAGGTGCAGTCAGTTCCAGTTAGCCTCTATCAGTGTTCCCCACGCTCCAATGACTGGTACATATGGCCCCATTAGTCCAAGTGGACCCAATAGTACTAGTGGACCCAATAATAACTAAATGACTCCTAATTTAGGCAAATATAATCGAATAGACAATTTGGACAAGGGAGGATTATAAATCCTAACATGTAAAACCTTCTCTAAAGCAGTAATTAACTATCCTACCTATGATAAATAATTATATGCATTAGTACAAAGTGTGAAAAAGTGGAAGAATTACCTAATGGGTAAAGACATATTGGTCATCAACCACTACAATATCTTCAGTCACAAGATAAGATACAACAATCAAGGCATTTTAGGTGGATGGGTATTCTACAACAATTTCACTTAGGCATTAAGTACAAGAAAGGGATTCAAAACAAAGTTGTAGATATGTTATGTAGACCTCCAATAAATACTTCTATTGTCATTCAACAAATTCCTTTGGTACATTCAAGTTATGTTGAACAATATGCTAAGGATGAATACTTTAAATAAGTATATGAATCACTTATGCATGGCTCTCAGAACGAAGAATTGGATTATCATATTCATGATAAGTTGTTGTATCATATTGGAAAAATATTTATTCTGCAAAGCGAAAGAGTGGATGTGATAAGAGAAGCTCATACTTCTCTCATTTCAGGTCATTTTTCGTGTTGGGAAAACTATAGCACAATTACAAAACTAGTATAGATGCAAAATGTAGCTATGCGTAGTTGTTGAAATATTGTAACTTCGAAGAATATTCTATATGTATATTTTATGGTCCCCAATGGTCCTACCAGGAGAACCACTTGTATTACTTTGTACCCCGATGCTTCTAATCGAAAGAACTAATAAGAGTCATGAGGTAGTCCCCTCTAATTGTAAAGGTGGGTCATTAACACCCCGGTGTGGTTACTTGAACCTACATGTGTAACTCAAGCCTACATGATTAACTCGAGCCTACATGTCAAATGTGATAATTAAAGTGAACGGATGAATATAAATAGAGGTGTGGCGCTCCTCATTTGAAACACACACTCTCACTTGTGTAGCGCATTAGTGGAGAAGAGAGAAGTAGCTGGAGAAGGAGGAGGATCAGGATTTGATCTCCTTGTTGGTTTTATCTTTTATCCTTTCGGGGCATCTATATTGAGGAAGCTTTTGCTGGGTTTTTCCCTTTAGGGTTCCTAGGATAAATCTGTGTTGTTCTTATGATACTGTTTCTTTCAGTGATCCTGTTTATATGCTTTTGTTATGAAAATGAAATGAAATACTGATGTTCTAGCTTGGCATATGAAAATTTAACATGGTATCAGAGCTAACCTGAACAGGATAGCTTTCAAAAGGTGAAATAGCTCTCTCTCTCTCCCTGGAAGAAATTAGGGGTTTCGGGAAAAATTTTGAGTCTCGAAAGACTGTTTGCATAGAAATTTGTGCCCTCCCAGAGCGCATCTTTTGAGCCTGGAATCAAGTTTTTTGGATGTGTGAATCTCCAGAAAAGTCAAACCCAAGTTTGACAGCTGCACCAGAAAACTGCAGAAGCTTGATATTGCAAGTCTAATTTGGAAGGTGAAAAATTGAGATCTCCAGAATCTAAGCACATCAGTCAACTCACCTCACTCAAGCGCATCTCCTGGTAAGGTCAGTTTCTCATTTCACAAAATTTCAAGTTTTTGTTGATTTTCTGACAAGATGGCCCCAAGCACTAAGCTTGAGGACAAGCTAGAAGGCATAGAGAATTTCTGAGCATGGAAATACAAGATTGGTCTCATTCTCCAAGAGAATGATCTTGATAAGTATGTCAAAGAAGAAGTTACAGAACCTGAAGAAGCTGAAGCCAAGGAGAAGCACAGAAAGGATATGATTAGGGAACAAAGGATTATTGCTGACTCCATCAAGGATCACTTGATCCCTCATGTGTCGTCCAAGAAGACTCCAAAAGAAATGTTTGATGCCCTATCTAGAATGTATGAAGGAAGGAACATTAACAGAAAGATGAATCTAAGAGCTCAACTGAAGAGCACCAAGATGAGTCATGGAGAATCCATCCAAGACTACTCCACGAGGGTTTCTCATATCAAAGAGAAACTAGAAGCTATTGGAGATAAGCTTGATGAAGATGAAATGGTTATGACTGCTCTCAATGGTCTCACTAGACCATGGGAATCATTCATTCAAATGATGTGTGCCAGGAAGGAAAGCATGAAGTTTGATGTGGTATGGGAAGACTGCATTCAAGAGGAGACTAGAGTGGCAAATAGAGAAGCCTTAGTAAAAGAGGATGATCAAGCCCTAGCCACTCATACCAGAAAAAGAAGAAGGAATCAACCCATATTCAAGAAGGGAAATCACAAAGAGCATCAACCTCCTAGAAGATTCTAAAGATCGAAAGAAAGTCTATCAAATAAGGACTACTCTGGTTTTCAATGTTTCCATTGTGACAATATAGGACACATTGCGAGAAATTGTCCTATAAAGAAGCAAGAATATAAGTAGAGGATCAACAACAACAAAAGATACCATGCTCATCTAGTTGAAGATGAGGATGAAGAAGAAGAAGATGAAGGACCTTCAAGAAAGCAAGCAAGAGAAGAAGATGCGGAAGAGTATGTACTATTTTCTGCTCTCTCTGGGTCTGTGACTCCTGGAGAAGACACTTGGCTTATTGATAGTGGTGCTTCAAAGCACATGACAAGACAAAATAAAACTCTGTCCAAACTTGAAGAAAAAGATCTCCTCAGAAAGTATCCCTAGGAGATGACTATCAATATCCGATCAAAGGAGTTGGTGAAGCAAGCTACAAACTTGAATCAGGTAATCCCTTAAAGATGAAAGATGTATTATATGTACCTGGTCTAAAGAAGAATTTACTTTCTATCTCAACTTTAGATAAGAAAGGATTCAGAGTTGATTTCATAGATGGTCATGTACTCATGTGGCCCAAAGGAAAGAATATTGAAGATGCAATCATCATTGGTGAAGAAGAAGGAGGCTTGTATAAACTCAAGGGGCACTCAGAAACAGCCTTTGTGCATGAGTCCACTGACCCTAGTGAACTATGGCATAGAAGGCTTGCCCACATCAATTACAAGGCTCTACCTCATGTGAACGAAGTAGTGACGGGATTACCAGACATGAAGATCAAGCATGAAGGCATTTGCAAAGGATGTGCAAAGGGAAAGAACATCAAGAATCCATTCCCGAAGAGTGAAACAAAAACAAAAGGTATGTTGGAATTGATTCATTCAGATGTATGTGGTCCAATGTATTCCACATCCTTAAGTGGCTTTGAATATTATATCACATTTATTGATGACTTTTCAAGAAAGACTTGGATATACTTCTTGAAAGCAAAGAGTGAAGTGTTTGAGAAATTCAAGGAGTTCAAAGCCTTGATAGAGAATCTTTCAGACAAGAAAATAAAGATACTCTGATCAGACAATGGAGGAGAGTATAGCTCAAAAGAGTTTGAAGCCTTTTGCAAAGATGCTAGAATAAAGAGGGAACTAACTACTCCCTACAATCCTCAACAGAATGGGGTGGCGGAAAGAAAGAACATAACCATCATGGAGGCAGTGAAGACAATGATATATGATCAAGATCTTCCGGTGCATCTATGGGCAGAAGCGGCGAGAACTGCTGTGTATGTACAAAATAGAATATCTCACAGTGCTCTTGGGTTCAAAACTCCAGAAGATATATTCACAGGAAAGAAACCAGAGGTAAGTCACCTCAAGATATTTGGTTGTCTAGTATATATTCATATACCAAAAGAGAAAAGAACCAAGTTAGACCCTTCCGGAAAGAAGGGGATATTTGTTGGATATTGTGAAGTATCCAAAGCATTCAGAATCTACATTCCTGGATTCCATCACATGGAAATCAGTCTAGATGTGACATTCGATGAAAAGGTAGCCCTCAAGAGATCCAGGAAGTGCCATCATGAAGAAGTGTATGAAGAAGAGACACCACCCAGAAATAAAGAAACTACATGTCTCCCTGAAGATGAAGCTCCTGAAGAACATGACATGGAAGAACCACAAGAACCTCCCATGATGGAGATATCAAGAAAGAGAAAGCCTGCTTGGACAAGAGAAATTATACGAGAGGCAGAAAGATATGGAGCTCTTGAAGGCTCTACAAGGGAAAGAAAGAAACCTAAGACTTTTTCCAACTATGTAGCCTTGATGTGTGATCTTGTAGAACAAGAACCTACAAACTATGAAGAAGCGGTACAGAAGAAAGAATGGGTAGAAGCAATGACTGAGGAATACCAGTCAATAATGAATAATGATGTATGGGATATAGTTCCCAAACCAGAAGGAAAGAGTATAGAATCCTCCAAATGGATATTCAAAATAAAGCATGTAGCTGACAGAAGTATCGAGAAGTATGAAGCAAGATTTGTGGCCAGAGGTTTCTCTCAAAAAGAGGGAATTGATTATGAAGAGACATTTTCCCCAATAGCATGATATACTTCGATTAGAACTATCATGGCACTTGTATCCATGATGAAGTGGGACTTACACTAGATGGATGTGAAAACAGCTTTTCTGAATGGTGTGATCGAAGAAGAAGTTTACATAGAACATCCTCAAGGATTTGAAGTTGAAGACAGACATACTCATGTATGCAAGTTGAAGAAGGCCTTGTATGGTCTTAAACAAGATCCTCGAGCTTGGTATGAGAGGATAGATAGCTTCCTGTCAAGCATGGGATTTACCAAGAGTAAAGATGATCCTAACCTTTACCTCAAGGTTGTAGAAGATGAACATGTCATCCTACTACTATACGTGGATGACTTATTCTTGACAGGGAATGAGAAACAGATTATGGAAAGCAAGAAGAAACTAGCAGAATAATTTGAGATGAAAGACCTTGGGTCAATGCATTATTTCCTAGGTCTGGAAGTATGGCAAAGTTCAGAAATAATCTTTCTCAACCAGGGAAAGTATGCAGTAGAGATATTGAAAAGATTCAATATGTTGGAATGCAAAGCCTTGTCCACACCCATGGATTCCAACCTGAAGTTGTTAACTGATAACTCATCAGAGTTAGTGGATGTGACTCATTACAGACAGATCATTGGGTCATTGATGTATTTAACAAATACCAGACCAGACATTTGTTTTGCTGTGAACACCTTAAGTCAATATCTAGTTCAACCTATACGGGTTCACTTGGTAGCTACAAAACATGTGATGAGATATTTGAAAGGAACTATAGACTTTGGTCTATATTATGATAATAGCCATGAGTATAGATTGTATGGCTATATAGATACAGATTGGGATGGAAGTATCTCAGACAGAAAAAGCACATCAGGTGGATGTTATAGTCTAGGATCTGCTATGATTTCATGGTTTAGCAGAAAGCAATCCAGTGTTGCACTAAGCACAGCCGAAGCAGAATATATAGCAGCTTGCTCTACTAGTTGTGAAGTCATATGGCTTAAAAATCTGATGTCAGGATTATTCAACCTAGAGTTGGACACTACCATGATTCTATGTGATAACCAAAGTTTTATAAATATGACAGAGAACCCTGTGTTCCATGACAAATCAAAGCACATAGAAATCAGGTATTTCTACATTCGAGATATGATGCAGAAGGGAGCCATAAAGCTCCAGTATGTGAGTACTGATGAACAAGTTGTTGATGTGTTGACAAAGCCTCCGTCCCGAGTGAAGTTCGAACACTTTCGAGACAAGATTGGTGTGGTTCGAAAAGAACTTCCCTGAAAGGGGGAGTAGTGATGTAGCAGTGGGACTGTATCATCAGTGGAAACTTTCCCTAAAGTGATCCGGTGACCTCGGTCTTTGAGAATGAATAGGGATTGTATCATCCCGGGATATCTGTCCATAAGTGATTCGGTGACCTCGGTCCTCTAGAATGAAGAGGGATTGTATCATCCCGAGACATCTATCCATAATAGATCTAGTGACCTCAGTCCTCGAGAATGTGGTAGGATTGCATCATCCTTGGACATAGTCCTAAAGTGATAGGGACTGATTCTCCCGTAATCAATCCGGTGGCTTCGGTCCTCGATAATGTGGTAGGATTGCATCATCCTTGGACATAGTCCTAAAGTTATAGGGACTGATTCTCCCGTAATCAATCCGGTGGCTTCGGTCCTCAAGAATGTGGTAGGATTGCATCATCCTTGTACATAGTCCTAAAGTGATAGGGACTGATTCTCCCGTAATCAATCTGGTGGCTTCGATCCTTGAGAATGTGGTAGGATTGCATCATCCTTGGACTTAGTCCTAAAGTGATAGGGACTGATTCTCCCATAATCAATCTGTCAACTTCGATTGTTAAGAATGTGGTGGGACTGCATCATCCCTGGACTTTAAGTCCAAAAGTGATCCAAATACTTTTTGTTTTTGAGTTGTGGATTGCAGGTTGTAGCTGATGATGATGATGCCATACTGATCGAAAGATCAGAGTATGATGATGATGATGTACTGATCGAAAGATCAGAGTATGATGATGATGACGTACTGATCGAAAGATCAAAGTATGATGATGATGACGTACTGATCGAAAGATCATAGTATGATGATGACGTACTGATCGAAATATCAGAGTATGATGATGATGTTTCTGATCGAAAGATCAAAGTATGATGATGATGTTTTTTATTGAAATATCAGAGTGTGATGATGATGAGTCTGATTGAAAGATCAGAGTATGATGATGATGATGTTGCTGCTGATCGAAAGGTCAAAGTGTTGATGATGATGTTGCTGATCGAAAGGTCAAAGTGCTGAAGATGTTGCTAATCGAAAGGTCAAAGTGCTGAAGATGTTGTTGCTGATCGAAAGGTCAAAGTGTTGAAGATGTTGCTGATCGAAAGTTCAAAATGCTGAATATGTTGTTGCTAATCAAAAAGTCAAAGTGCTGAAGATGTTGCTGATTGAAAGGTCAAAGTGTTGAAGATGTTGTTGCTGATTGAAAGATCAAAATGCTGAAGATGTTGCTAATCGAAGCGGTCAAAGTATTAATGATGATGAAGACTAAAGATTGAAGATAAAGACTACATGATGTTGAAAAGCTTCCAATGATTTATAGATGTGTTACCCTGATGATGTTGATGATGTCCTCTTTTTCTCTCCTATTATTGTTGTTGTTGATGTTGTTGTAGAATACCCTTCTCGTTAAGGGGGAGTGTTGAAATATTGTAACTTCGAAGAATATTCTATATGTATCTTTTGTGGTCCTCGATGGTCCTTCCGGGAGAAACACTTGTATCACTTTGTACCCCAATGCTTCTAATCGGAAGAACTAATAAGAGTCATGAGGTAGTCCCCTCTAATTGTAAAGGTGGTTCATTAACACCCCGATGTGGTAACTCGAGCCTACATGTCGAATGTGATAATTAAAGTGAACAGATGAATATAAATAGAGGTGTGGCGCTCCTCATTTGAAACACACACTCTCACTTGTGTAGCACATTATTGGAGAAGAGAGAAGTAGCTAGAGAAGGAGGATCAGGCTTTGATCTCCTTGTTGGTTTTATCTTTTATCCTTTTGGAGCTTCTATATTGAGGATGATTTTGCTGGGTTTTTCCCTTTAGGGTTTTCCCAGGATAAATCTGTGTTGTTCTTGTGATACTGTTTCTTTCAGTGATCCTGTTTATATGCTTTTGTTATGAAAATGAAATGAAATACTGATGTTCTAGCTTAGCATATGAAAATTTAACAGTAGCTAGTGTATACATACATGCGTATGCACTAATTATAAAAGTTCATTTCTCTAATGCATAGTTTGTGTATGCTCTCAATTTCATCCAAGTATGCAAGATAACAAAAAGAAATTTTAACATTTAACAATCACACTAGTTTACAATAATTAAATTTAAAGGACACAACGTACTCGTATCATCACACATGAGTAAAGAAATATCCTTAGTACACAAACGTAACCAAGTTTTTAAATAACTAACTCACAACATCGTTATAAATTACTTCAAACGATCCTTCCTCCCAAATCTACTTCCATCTTCCACATCTTATCCTTTCCTTTGTTGGTATATGTTAGAGTGTCAACTATATTTACCTAACCCTAGATAGAACGTATGAGTGGAATTATCGAATATATCGACCAAGCTTCCCCGACAATAAATCAACAATCATCATCACACATATTGGTGAACATGTCTCTGCATGATCCTCCCATGACTCCAGGTTTTAGATGTTACATGATGGGAAATGCGTCCACCCCTCTTAGTATAACTAGAGACGACACCTTATACTGGGCCATACTATGTAATTATTGTTCTTGTAGTCATGTCATTGAACAACCATTATGGGAAAGCGATGAATCTTTCCAAATCCACACTTACTCACATATCATATTAGTGTTTGAAATCATAATAAAATCTTATAGTACACATTGTTTTCATGATGTCTATGATATCCAATTCTCCTCATCACTACTATCATTTTGTTATCGCATCCCTCATCACCTTATAGTTTAATTCAATAATAGCTCATATCCATGTAGATATAAAACAATTTTCCATGTGATACGCCATATTATGTATTGAGGTTCAAATAAGAAACATATGTTTATTTACAACATGCGTCGCATTTGTTATATTTATTAGCAATACAAATTTGAACTAGTATCCATGTATCCAAATTTAATAGTCCAATTACATATTAGAAAAATCACATAATTATCGTCATGATAATGGTAAAATCATATCCATCAACAAATAAATTGGTTTAATTGTCTGCATAATGTCTTTAACAATCTAGTGGGGTTGAAATAGATATTAGTCAATGAAATTCTAGGATGAGAAAAAAATAAAGGTCTACAAACCTGGTTCAAAATGCAGGCATCACACAAAAATATAGAGAACTTAATTTCAAAGAAGATACCCAAAATATTACATGTATAAAAAATTGTTGAAACAATAAATATCATCTATCTATCTAAAATGATAGTGACAGTTTCCCGAGAAGGTAGGCATATGTATAAACCCTAGAACTTGAATTTTAAAGAAGATACAAAATATTAAATATATGAAATAATAGCTATCATCAACATGTCTAAAATGATATAATTACAATTTTGAGGGATGGCATATGGACAAACCCTCCCTCAAAGTCGAAGGGTCAACATATATCTCCAAAAATTTAAATTGTATTACCAATTCAAATTAAAGAGCTCTATAAGAGTCAAACAAAATAGTTGAGACACAAAATGGGTACACTTAAGCCTAGACTTGGGTGTGATCCCAAAAAATGGGAAAATCCTTAATGGAATTAGGAAGACTCCATGTGAATCCATATGGTTCCTCCACCTTTCTTGTATATATACAATTGGTCGGTTCTTCAGTAATAATTACTCTGTCATCCATCTCTCGTTGGAACACCACATCCACATTGTTTGAAGTGGAGTTTTAATGAATACCCCTTCAAACCCATCAATGTTTTTACTGTTCCATACACAAATCACTATAATATTTGTACAAAATCCCTAAACTCAAAAAGAGCTTTATGACAAATGTTTTTATGTTCAAAGAATTTATGTAAAACTAATAAACAAACACAAACCCCTGAAATGTGAATTTTACAATTTAAGATGAACTTAAAATGCAAGTTTGATAAAGGCGTATGGATTTGATTAAAAGGAAATGTTTAACAATTGCAAATGAAAAATAAAAGAAAAAAATGAAATCTCGGTTTTAACAATTTAAGATAAACCCAAAATGCAAGTTTAAAAGAGGCATATGGCTTCGATTAAATGGAAATGTTTAATGGTGGCATATGAAACATTAAAGAAAAAAATGAATAAAAGGACAATCAAGTTGAAATATTACTCTACATCGTTCTCCTTGCCCGCGTCATTGACCATAGCCTTTGCATAATCAAACTTCAAATGGGCATTAAGGCAGAGAATTCGAACAATGAGACTATGAATACAAATAGTTATGCGCTTGCTATTTTTGAATCATGGCTCCAACAGACTATAGTCATCCCAGTTTATCCTCTTTGCAACAAAATAATTGTCAACAAGTTCTATTTTAGTCCCACAACCTGTATAAAAAATGAAACCATTAGACAATATTGCATGGATTTCAAGGACATTGATAGAAAATCTACGTGAATGGAGACTTGTTGAGCTATCACAAAATCTAGATTCGAAAAAATTAGTGAATAAGATGATGGCCATCAACCAAAATCCCTTAGAAATGAGACCATGCAAACAAATTCTTTTTTAGTGGGATATTTTTGTATGGAGTGAAGCCCAAAAATCCACATATCAAAGTGCAGAAAATGTGTTTAATCAAGATCTAGGTTGTTAGAAACAATATCCATGTGTTTACATTTGCTTTCTAAATTGATCGAATAATTATTAAAAACACTGTCAGAATATATTCAATATTTGTTAGATCTACCATGTATTATTGCAAGTGATTTAAATGATTTGATTACACTAGGAAAAAATAAGGTTATTGTTCGATGAGTTGATGTAGTTGGAGAGGGTCTCTAGGATGTGATATATCAACACCACAAGACGAATCCTCTCCCAAAAATGGTTTGTATATTTACAATAATTGTTTGGGTAGTTCCCACTAGATTGCTCACTAATTTAACCATTTTTTAGTGATTTTCCATTTCTTTTATAACCCACAACTCTCTAATATATATGCATGTCTCCCTTGATTCCTTTAGACCATAGGCACATCCTTCTCTATATTTCCAATTTCAAGTCACATAACAATCCCTTTGCTTTGAAATGGTGTAGACCTCCTTTCCATACCTTAGGGATACCAATTTTCAACAATGAGTAGATCACTTTATGTGATTTCACAACTCTACAATGCACGTTTTCCAACAAAAGTCAAAGTATCTTTACATTGACATCAAGATCTAGAATAAGATAATATTGAGTTAGAAGGACATATATATTGAGATATTAGAACTACACACTTACCAATTAATAAGGAATCATTGGTCCCTCTAAGTCAAAATGAGATATAACTTATTCATAAGGTGGAGAGTTTGGAAGAGAGAAATGAGTTTTTTCTAGAGTCAAAATTTCCACATATGATAGTGCAAAGCAGATCGAAATACAAATTTATTCTTCCAAAAAATCATGAAAACTTAGAATTGTGCTAGAACTCCCTTCTTTTGAAGCGAAAATTTTAGAATCAAACCAAAAGATTGAAAAATGAGTTAGCATCATACTTCAGAAAAAATTTAATTGAACCACCATTAGGCCACTCAAAGGAAAGCACACAAAAATCTATTCCTGACATTTGTTTTACTACACTCTATCTCCCTTCATCGCATTTAATTTACTTCACGTATTTTTACCTTGTGACGTCCCTTTACACATTCTAGGGAAATTTCTAGTAACAAAAATTTCATAAAATTTGATTGCTCAAATAGAATGAAACCAAAGTATATGTTATTCCATGTTGCATATAACCATTGGATCCAACATATCACTCTCAATTCAATGCTTAGGGATCAACACACGAGTTATGTAAGTCAAAACCTCACAAGGAGATAAAATCAACTTTGTATTTTGAACTATCAATTGCATACATAGAAGTAATGATGCCAAGGGTAAAGGGACAAAATCATGATAGAATGGAGTCAATGTGTAAAGTTCCAGTCACATCAATAACAAATGTCAAATGCTTCTTGAGCCTCAGAAGTAATGAGTGTCAAATGTTTCTTGTAACACTTATATATAGGAGTGATTGGAGGATCCAGGTGCTTGAGGATTAAACTATGATCACATGTATACAAGAAAAACAAATATTTCCAAAGGGAAATGATTTACAATTGAGGGGAAGTCATATTTTCATGCTCACTATTTTTCATAAACTAGAGTGAGCATGCACATTAGGGAAAATATCATTTAATTTTTTAATACTTAGCAATTTTCAAATAGATGGATCACCTCTTTGAAATTGACACCAACATAAATTACCATAAAAATATATAAACCTTAGTTATTTAAATACCCATAACAACAACAACAAAAAACAATCTATTTTGAAGGTCACAACCTAAACCCCCTTCATGCAACAATTTGACTGCTACAGTCTATAGAGGTGAATATACCCTAACCCCCTCTTGATTTCAACTTATGACCTCATAGGAGGAAACACACGTTCTTACCCATAGACCCACTTAGGTCATTCTTATCACATATTGCCATTGTTACGTCATTCCAAGATGCATGTAACAGTTTGAAGCAAAATAACACTCTCAAGTCAATACTTAAGGCTCGATGCTTGAGTTAAAACCTTAGAAGGAGATAAAAATCTTACTTTGTATTTTGAACTATCAATTTAATGCATAGAATTATGATTCCATACAAAGGGGAAAGGGAAAAAATCATGATAAAATGAAGTCAACAAGTAAAGTTTGATCCTTGGCAATAACAAATCTCAAATGTTTGTTGAGCCTTGGCAGTAATGAGTGTCAAATGTTTTTTGTAATGCATAGATATATGAGTGATCAAAGGAACCACGTGAGCATGCACATTAGGTTGAAGTCCTTTTAATTTTTCCCTTCTTAACAATTCCTGCATAGATGGATCACACACCTAATCATATCTAGGTGTTTTCACCAACAAAACTTGAATATTTGTTTTCCATCCAAGAGGAAATAACATTATTACTTACACAATATAGTCAAGAAATAGGCCGGTGGGCTAGCGCAAGTGATCGAGTGTTGTAAGTTGTGAGAAGAAGGTCTCGGGGTCAAATCCTTAGGTGGCTATACATTTCTATATAAGGACCTCACTTTATGTCCCCATCGGGTTCTCTATAATCAGAGTGAATGGGGTGAGGCCCCTTTAGATGGACCCCCTGTGACTTGTTCCCGTGGACATAGCAAGCCCTGTTGGGGGGGAGGTGAAACACAATTGAAAAAAATATGGTCAGGAAAGCCATACCAGATATCCTCTTTATAATATATTCTATTCAAGCAAAGTGATTATTTCAATGTCATAAACATAGTCAACCTTGTAGCCCTCCTATTATCTCGGTAAGGCTCATCTAAATTGATTCCATCCCTAAATTACTAGAGAAAAATATCTAAATATTAGTTATCTAAATATCCATACATATATAGCTATTGTT